>CABHPR010157961.1:0-17174 GCA_902168415.1 Peromyscus melanophrys | reverse complement strand
ATGTGTGTGTGTGTGCGTGTGTGCGTGTGTGTGTGTGTGTGTGTGTGTGTGTGTGTGTGTGTGTGTTTAAGTCCATAATGAATTAAAAATGTTGTTTTCCAGACTATTTATTTTGTAAGGGACTAGCTTAAAAACTATGCAAAGATACACAGACACCTAACCCTTGAGATTCTTTTGGCTGGAAGGAAATTAAAACTGATTTTTAAACAGTAAAGACATTTTGGGGGGGGATTAAGATCCTATAATGAAACAAATGGAACACTTAGTAACTTATTACAATATTTTGACTCGATGAGAGTTTAAACATAATGAAACTGATCGCGCAGGTGTGACTGGCAGGTGATGGGACCACAAGAACAAGGGGACAAGGGACAATACTTTTGGTACCACTGCCTCACAGAAGAAAGAAAGGGCACTAAAACATAAAATAGATACTTGATGAGCAAAACACATATAGATAAAGAATCTGAGAAGAGCTTTTTATCACCTAGTGGGATAGAAGAAACTAAGAAAAAGTGAAATAGAAAAAGAACCCACTGTGTGTTTAATCATTGTGAGAGCTGATAAGCCATGGTAGTTGTGTGGGTGATTCAGTACCATCACAGCACCACACATCCTGCACAGTTTGTGGGAAGAAATGGCTCTGTGAATATTCAAGACCACACATCAAATATCTTTGCAACTCAAAGGGTTTTTTTTGTTTTTACAAGACCATAAAAAATAATATTAAAAACTGAGACAGATGTATTATTTCTGGGAGGTCTCAGAATAACTTTTGATGTATTGCTTTATACCCACAAGGAAGAAACGGTGTGATATAACCACTGTCAAGAATCAATGAGCTTCATTTTGACATCATTTGAAGCAAAATTTGTAAAACAAGAACAAAAGGCAGGACTAATATGGTGATCCCTTTGAAATCAGATCAAATTATATGCACAATAAAAAATCGTGATGGTATCAGTTACCAAAACATACTCTTGTAGACATTGCTGAAAAGTAATTGCATAATTTTCTGATTTTGATTACTATGTTGAGGCTATTTAAGAATATGGCTTTGTTTTTAGAAATGCATGCTGAGATATTGAGGCTATGGAAACTGGTAGGTTGCCCACGTTTCAGTGGATGGTTCAAACCCTTGCACACATGGGCAGCAGTAACTAGACTTAGTGAGTTAGCATGAAGTTGTGGGGGAATGGTGCAGCGGAGGGAACTGTGGGATTTTAGAAGGGGAAACAGGGCTATAGACAGCGTCTCATTGTATATGTGCATAAAATTCTCAAAGAAAAAGAACATGCATCACCTGGAAGCTTAAAATAGCACTAACGTTATACATTGTGTATTTTTTCAAGAGAAAAATGTGTAAAATATTATAATATAATGTATTAAAAATACCTTCATATGTATTAAACAGTGTTTTTCTCTTTCTTCTTATCATAACTTAAATCAATGAGCAAGCGCCTTTCTTCTCCCTTGGTGAGCACTTTCAGTCTGCACCTACCTAGCACGTTATCCTTTGCACGTTGAACATGGTGAAACATCTCTGAGTGTTTCTGAAATAGAAAGTTCTCATTGCTATCACTTCCTTTTGACATCTCCACCCTTTTGGCCACAACCACTGTCTCCATTTATGTGACTAAGTCCACCTGAACTGAACCTGTGGCCACAAACCTGGAATCCCTCGAAGCGACAAGGGTGGCAGCACTCTCATGGACAGAAGATCCTTTACTTCCAACTTGAACTTCACCTCCAACGTTGCCATTTTCATTCTTTTTATGGGACTTTCATCGTCGTCATGTGTGAGTTCTCTTTTCCATTTATCCACTTGTGTAAAATGTCACATGGATTTATCACTAAGAGATGAAGAACAGCGCAAGTCCTTCCTTTACTGCTTATGCATGAATAGAATAAGAGATATGCAGGAGCCAATCATTGACAAACTGGAAAAACTGGTGGTTGGTCATTAACGATGATGTACACCTATTATTATGTAGATATTTGTTGAGAAAGAGATAAAAGTGAAGTTTGTACTCCATATAATTACTCAGCTAATATACTCCAGTAGCTGAAAATTTGAGCAGTATTGTTGGGGTGAACTGATTTTAATTAATTACATCATAGTGACTGAAATCCAAGTGTATTGAAATCACAACAGAATAGAACAATTTCTCCTTAGTAAAACAAGTCACAGTTACTTGGTAAAGGTATTAATCTGATACTCAGTGTCCCTTTTGATAGCAAGCACCATAAGAACATGAACTGCACTTATTTTTGTTAACAACTGTATACTTCATGTTGCATTTTCCAAATAGTGTCTCCTAAAGTCTCACAACCCATTGAGATACTATTAATCTCATTTTATACATGAAGATTTTGAAGCTGAAAGAAATTAAATAATTTATTCTTGTTCTGCAGAATCAAAAAGATACAGACTCAAATTCTTATCTTTCATATTCAAGGCAACTTTTCATTCCCTTAAACCATCTTGTTCAACCTAGTAGAACTGCAGCATAGTCAATGAGGGGTCCCTTTGGAAGCTACAGCATCATGTTTTCTACAAAAGCTAGTAATATAAGTAAAAGCAAAACTGCAACACATCTAGTGAGTCTGAATAAATGTTTTACAAGTTTCTACTTAAATTCTGATCTGAACTTTCATGGCAAGGATTTACAAATGTTTGAATTTGCTTTCACCAAACATCTAATGAAAATGTTTATTAAATCTATAGAAATACTGAAACTAACAAATACACCAACTAAAGACAAAACAATATTTCCTAGCCTTGGGGGTAAGTATAATGTCTCTGTAAGCAACAGGAATGAATTAAGAAGTACATCCTTGCGTTGCACTAACACTCATTTGAACCAAAAATGTAAGAAAAGGAACCTAGAAGACAGAACAGGGTTTGACTCAGGACTGTTTGGAGGGCAGGATGGGGTGCAGCAGACACTGCTGAGGGATGATGAAAGAAGGTACCAAAGATGAACATGATCAAAGAACAAGATATACATGAACAGAAATGTCATAATGAAACCCATTGTAGTGTACATTAACAAAAATTGGGGGGGGGGGAGAAGTACTTTGTTTTTTAAAGAAGTATCAAAAAGAAGGTTTGACACCTGTCAATTCTAAGGTATCTATCTGGTTACATTTGTCAAAAATCTCCTACTGTTTTCCAAAGTGATTGTCTTCTAAGCTATTAACTCCTTCTCTTCCTTCCCTACTTCCAAAGTTATTCTTTATCTATTCGCATGAGGAAGCAGCAGTGTATCAGTAATTGAAAGTGTTGGGCACCTGGGAGCATCCCATGATGCTCTTATATTAGTGATGGACTTGACGTTTTATATAGTCTACTGAAATGGAAAATCATTGTTTTGTTATCATAGTATGATTATTTTAGCAAGGAAGATTCTTAACCTGCCATTTAAGAAGTGCTTTCACTTTCTGCTTTTCTACTGTAATAAGGCTGGAATTCTTATTACAAGTATGTACTACTTGCAGAACTAATAATAGGAAAAGGGGGAATGAAGGAGAGAGACAGACTCAGAGAAAGGGTTGACCAAACTAGGGATGCATGGGAGAAGCCATAGTGTTGGGGAATATTATTTTAAGGTGTGTTACTTTTGTTTATGTTGCATTTGTTTAACTCTGTGAAGCTGTGTTACTTTGCCTGTCTAAAACACCTAATGGTCTAATAAAGAACTGGCCAATAGCAAGGCAAGAGAAAGATTAGGTGGGGCTGGTAGGCAGAGAGAATAAGAGGGAGAAATCTGGGAGGAAAAGAAGAAGTAGCCAGAGAAGGAAGAGGACTCCAGGGGCCAGCCATCCAGCTATAGCAAGCCACGGAGTAAGAGTAAGATTTACAGAAGTAAGAGAATAAGAAAAGGGCTAGAGAGATGGCTCAGAGGTTAAGAGCACTGACTGCTCTTCCAGAGGTCCTGAGTTCAATTCCCAGCAACCACATGGTGGCTCACAACCATCTGTAACGAGATCTGGTGCCCTCCTCTGGCCTGCAGTCATACATGCTGTATACATAATAAATAAACAAATCTTTTTAAAAAAAGAAAGAAAGAAAAGCCCAGAGGCAAAAGGTAGATGGGATAACTTAAAGTTAAGAAAAGATGGCAAGAAACAAGCCAAGCTAAGGCCCGGCATTTATAATTAAGAATAAGCCTCCATGTGTTATTTATTTGGGAGCTGGGTGGTAGCCCCCCTAAAAAGATCAAAAACATAAGATCATAAGACCATATTGATGTTATCTATTGATAACTCCCTTGTATTGCAAGACATTGAGAAATCAAGCTGTATCTGAGTGGAAGTTTCCTCCATGTTGTCAACCTTTGATAGTTCTGGAAGGTACTATACAAGCTGATGGGGGAGAAAAACCATCAGTGATCCTGTCCATCTGTAGGACCCACAGGTTACAATAATGACCAGCAAGGCAAAATATGTCCACCGATGCAATAGTTGCATGGCTATTATGGAAATAACAAAATTTTTTATTGGATTTGAGACCTATTTCATAGGAGTGAATTAATACTGGCATTGTAATTTTGGTCATGAACCCGTGGCAGGAGAAGCTACAGGCTCCAGAGGAAATCTCACTGATGTTGTCTTATTAAATGGAAACAGTTTAAAACAGCTTTCTGAATGTTTATTTTTATACCCAAAGATCAGTGCTTTCAGTAGTCATTAGAGAAGCTTCTTTTTGCACTAGGCAGTGGTCAGTGCAGACACTCATGACTAGTCACAGTGCAAAGACTAGTGCTCATCCCTAATGGGACATCTGTATCTCCCCTCCCAAGCTCAGTTACCAGAAGAGTGAGTAGAAATTTCAGAGCCACGGGTTGGGAAGAGTGCTACAAAACAGTGTCTTCTGCATGTGACATGGCCATTGCACTCAGGAGCTCACTGCACTGTGGCCACCTGCACAGGACCTGTCCATTATTGTATCCGTTTCATCATGCGTGGATGAAGAGCTCGTGAGGCCCTTCACTCAGGGACTATGGGCAATGAATATGTGCAGAATATGGTGTGATTTTCTTTCCCATTGAGTAGCTGCTGATAAATTGCCCACGTGTCAGTAAATACTTCATTACTTATGCTCATGAAATCAGCCATAATTAAAGTCAGTGGATCCACCAAAACTGTTTCAAAAGACATCAGACAAGGAGGCTTGTTGTGAGGACAAAGGAGAAAAGTGACAGCCGGAAGAGAGAGGGAATGAAAGAGGATGGGGGTTATAAACTCAGTATCTACATGTATGAAATTGTCAATGAATAATAATGGAACAAAAAATAATTTTAAACCGTACATCGGAGGTCACCTCTAAGAATGTTAACAGTTTCTAATTCATTTTTATAGACTAGCCTAAGACATTCAAACATCCGTATAATATTTACCACAATATTTATTACTTTTTCACTGCTTTAACATTTTAAATACCTGACATGAGGCAATTTAAGGAAAGATATTTATTTAGGCTCATGGTTAGACAGGAGATGCCCATCATGGTGGGAAAATCATAGTGATTGGAACACTTCACTGAAAGACCTTACATCTCAACAAGAAGCAGAAAGCATACAAGATCTGTGACTAGAATATGAAACCTCAAAGGATCAGAGCCTCAAAACTTGTCCCCAATGGCCCCCGTGTTTCCGCAAGGTCGTATGTTCTACAACCTCCTCAAACAGTGCCACCAGCTAGGAACCAAGTGTTCAAACACCTGAGCCTGTGGAAAATATTTCTTTCTCCAAGTCACCACTACTGAAAGAACTTAGAGGAAGAATTATTAAACAGATTTAAATGAGAAAGGTCCCCATAGGCTCATATGTTTGAATACTTGATTCCTAGTTGGTAGAACTGTTTGGGAAGAATTAAAAGGTGGCTTTATTGGACAAGGTGTGTTACTGCGGTGGACTTTAAACTTTCAAAACTTGTGCTGTTCACAGTGTCTCTCCCTCTGCCTCATGGTTGTATCTCAAGATGTGAGCTCTCAGCTACTGTTCCAATGTTATATCTGCCTGTCTGCTGCCATGCTCCCAACCATGATGGTCAAGGACTCCAATCCTCTAAAACCATGAGCACCAAATTAAAACACATCTTTTGCAAGTGGTCTTGATCTCGATGTTTTATCACAGCAGCAGAAAAGTAGCTAAGACAGAAGTTGGCACCAGGGAGTGTGTTATTGTTGTAACAGGCTTAACCATGTGGGTTTTTCTTTTCTTTTCTTTTTATTTAACAAATGTTTTATTCATTTTACGTACCAACCACAGATCCCTCTCTCATCCCCCCTCCTGCTCCCCTCATCCTCTCCCCTCAAAGTGTAAGGGCTACCATGGGGAGTCAGCAAAGCTTCCTGGTACATTCATTTGAGGCAGGACCAAGCCCCTCCCTCCGCATCAAGGCTGAGAAACGTGTCCCATCATAGGTAAGAGGTTTATATATATATATTGGATATCAGTCCTCTGTCAGATGTGGGGTTTGACTTTTTCCCTTCCAATTTGTATCCCCTTGATCTCCTTTTGTTGTCTTATTGCTCTAGCTAGAACTTTGAATAATATAATGAATGAATATGGGGAGAGTGGACAACCTTGAGTTGTTGCTATTTTTAGTGGAATCACCTTGAGTTTTTCTCCATTTCATTTGATGTTGGCTGTTGGCTTGCTGTAAATTGCCTTTATTATGTCTAAGTATGCTCCTTGTAGTCCTGATCTCTCCAAGACTTTTATCATGAAAGGGTATTAGATTTTGTTGAAGGTCTTTTCAGCATCTGAACATTTATGCCCCAAATACAAGGGTACCCACATATGTAAAAAAAAAAAAAAAAAAAAAAAAAAAAAATTTACTAAAGCTTGAATCACACACCAAACCCCACACATTAATAGTGGGAGATTTCAACACCCACTCACACCAATGGACAGGTCTGCCAGACAAAAACTTAACAGAGAAATAAGGGAACTAACAGATGTTATGACTCACATGGGCTTACTAGACATCTACAGAGCATTCCACCCAAATACACAAGAATATACCTTTTTCTCAGCACCTTATGGAATCATCTCTAAAATTGGCCACATACTCAGTCACAAAGCAAATCTCAACAGACACAAAAAAATAGAATAACCTCCTGTATTTTATCGGACTATCATGGCTTAAAGTTAGAATTCAACAACAACACAAATTACAGAAATCCTACAAACTCATAGGAACTGAATAATGCTCAGCTAAATCACCACTGGGTTAAGGAAGAAATAAAGAAATTAAAGACTTCCTAAGATTCAATGAAAATGAATGTACAACATGCCCCCACTTATGGGACACTATGAAAGCAGTACTAAGAGGAAAGTTCATAGCACTAAATGCTCACATAAAGAAGTTGGAGAAATCTCACACTAGTGACTTAACAGCACAACTGAAAGTTCTAGAACAAAAAGAAGCAAATTCACCCAGGAGGAATAGACACCAGGAAATAATCAAATTGAGAATTGAAATCAGTATAATAGAAACAAAGAGAACAACATGAAGAATCAATGAAACAAAGAGTTGATCCTTAGAGAAAATCAACAAGATAGACAAACCCCTATCCAAACTAACCAAAAGGCAGAGAAAGAATATCCAAATAAACAAAATCTGAAATGAAAAGGGAGACATAATGACAGACAATGAGGAAATCCAGAGAAGCATCAGGTCATACTTCAAAAACCTGTACTCCACAAAATTGAAAAATCTAAAAATCTAAAAGAAATGGACAATTTTCTGGATAAGTATCATATACCCAAATTAAGTCAAGACCATGTGAGTTTTCAAAGGGATGTGGGAGACTTGGGGAGTTTGGACTAGAAAAGTGGTTGAATTTTGTAAGTGGGCCATTCTAGTAGGAGCTTGGACAACAACAGTGCTGAGAGCAGTGTAGACTATGGAAGTCCAGTTCCAGAGGTTTCAGAGGGGACAACACTAACCACTGAGCTAGAGGCCATTCTTGTGATATTTTGGCAAAACATGTGGCTGCTTTTTGCCCTGGTTCTAAAGATTTTGTTTTCCTGGGGCTAAATTTAAAAATTGTAGAGTAATTTCTTTGGCGGAGGAGACTTCAAGACAGACAGGGATCTGATGCCTTCTTCTGACCTCCACAGGCACCTCCACATACACATGCAGTACAGAGACAGACATGCAGGTAGAACACTCAAACACACACACAAAAAAATAAGACAAATGAAAAAAAAATAAGACAAATGTATTAGCTACAATGTTCCTACCTCAACAGGATAGAAGCTATGTACATGGCACAACATGATCCACATTATACTGAAGGTTAAAGAGAGAACTTTAAAAAAAATAGGAATGAGACCAGAGTGTTCACTGTTGCCATTGTTAGGTCAATAAAATACTTGGAATATAAGCCAGAGCCACAAAGCAAGACAAAGCAAGACAAGGCATACAAATAATAAAGAAGTCAAACTATAACTATTGATAAATAATATGATCCTATATCCTAAAGATCCTGAACAGGCCACCAAAAACTCTTATTACTCATTAACTTTTTTAGCAAAGTAACAAGATACAAACTCAATATGGCATGCTAAATCATCTGCTTTTCTATGTATCAACCACAAATTCATTGAGAAAAAACAACAGGAAAACAATGTCATTCACAGGAGCCTCTCTCTCCAAACTCATCTTTCTTCAGAATTTTAAAGATTTAGTGTAGAGTTCTTTCTTGCCCTTGGTTAGGTTTATTCCAAGGTATTTAATTTTTTAATGCTACCATGAATGGAATAGTTTACCTGATTTCTTTCCCAGAATGATTGTGTCTGTTTTATAAGAAAGCTACTGATTTTATATGCTAATTTTGTATCTTGACACTTTGCTAAAGTGTTTATCCATTTAAGACTCTTTGGGTGGAGCATTTAGGATGCTAGGCAAGGAGAAGGAAAAAAAGTGATATAGATCAAGAACAGAGCAGGACCAAGTTGTCCTAATAAATTGACATTACATATTAAATAAAGTAGGATTAAATATAAAAGGGTTATAAAAATGGATTTCTAGATCCATCTGAGGCATCTCAGAGTTCTCTCCTCAGTTTCTAGACACTTATTTCACCCCTGGGAGTCCCTCTGTGATGGAAGGTCCCATTCTTTGCTCTGAGTCTTTCTCTAGATGTTCACATTACAGGTGCTGGTTATATGTCTGTAGCATCTTCTGGTTTCTAGTTGCAGATATTGGCCCTACCCCCATGCTGCTCTTCCCGATGTCTGCATGCTACTTGGAGTCTTTATGAAAGCTTCCCTGTAGACTTCGGTTTTTGTGTGGCTTTTAGCTTGCTGAATGCTACAAGGAGCTGATGTAAACTTTCCATTCTGCAGTATTCTGTTGGTAAGCTTTCAGCAGACAGCTCTGCTACTCTTGGTCTAGATTTCACCAGGGTTTGATGCACAGAAGGTCTAGGACTGCCAAGCAGCTGACACAACGTAAGTCTTTTTAAAATGAGCTACCGACAATTATTGTTTAAATTAAAGCCCTCTGCTTAGGAACATAGAAAATAAAACTTCAGCTTAAAAATGTAAGAACTTAGAAGTAGAGCATGTGGCACTTCTATGAGTCTAATACTTGAGCACAGAGGAAGGAGACTCAAGAGTTCAATGTCATCCTTATCCTCATCCAGTTCCTGGCCAGCCTGGGCTATGTGAGACTATCTCAATACAACAACTACAAAATTATATATCTGAGATTTTTTTTCTGGCTTTCTTTTATTGAATGCTTTAAGGGTCAATGAAGAACTATGACAGATGATCATAATACACATTACCTGAATGGTTAGCAATTCAGCTCTAAAGACTGGCCAACAGATTTCTGTAGCTGATGAGAATGACACTCAGAGTCTTGTTTACAAACTGTATGGCCTATGGCAGGCCTCTTGCTAGCTAGCTCTTATATCTTAAATCAGCCCATTTCTATTCATCTATGTTTTGCCACGGTCTGCTGGCGTCTTGTTCCTTGGGCAGCAGACTGGCGTCTCCTCCTTTTTCTTTCCTGTCTTTTCCAAGTCTGCCTATAGTTTTACACATAATGTGACTATTTAGATGTTTGTTCTATCTGGTTCTGTCTTCGTGTATCTATAATCTTTTTCTGATCGTTGCAAACTACAGCGTGGGCTAAGACTGAAGTGGCAGCCCTGGCTGCTGACTCCACCCACGACTTCAGCTTTCCAACATGGCGGAGGTACCCAGGAGAGTCACGCTTACCGACAACTCGGGGGTCCATGCTCACCAGTTGCTTGCAGCTAGCCCATAAACCTTTTATTTATTTATTTATTTATTTATTTATTTGTTTGTTTGTTTGTTTGTTTATTTATTTATTTATTTATTTATTTATTTATTTTTGTATGAGTAAAAGCTAAATCCACCATGCAGCACCCAGTGCAGCTTGGAGACACCTCTGTGTACAGAGGCAGGAATCTGCCATGTTGAGCTCAAGCCCAAATGCTGCAGCATCTTGTGGCCTGCATGAGACATGAAGCAGGAACCTGTGTTTGGCTCCCTTTTAGAATCTCTTATTAAGTTCTCTCAGGTTTCAGGTGGAAACTTGAGCCAACACATTGGGCAGCCAAATGTAGCTGAAAATTTCTCTGGTCCCTCCCAGCCCCGCAGTCCCTCAGCCACTTATAAAATAATCATTCAGAGGCTTAATATTGTTTACAAACTGTATGGCCTATGCCACACTTCTTGCTAGCTAGCTCTTATAACTTAACTCAACCCATGACTCTTAATCTATGTATTACCAAGTGTTCTGTAGCTTTACCTGTGTCCCATTACATGTTGCTCCTTTGGAGGCCAGCTCGCGTCTCCCCAGACTCTGCCTTTCTCTTTCCTGTCTCTCTCCTTGGATTTCCCACCTGCTTGTAAGCTGCCTTGCCATAGGCCAAAGCAGCTTATTTATTAACCAATGGGAACAACATATATTCACAGCATTCAGAGGGACATCCTCCAGCAACCACATGATCCAGCTTGGGCATACACCGAATGATTTTACATCCTATTCTAGAGATACCCGATCATCCATGTTCATTGCTGCTCTACTTAAAATAGCCAGGATAAACATTAAGAGCATAATCATAATCCTTATTTTTTTTATCAAGATCATTTTGTAAAGAAATGCTGACATTGACAAAAGCCCAATTTGAGTACTACATAGCAAAGTGATCAAAAGTAATATTTTCCAATAGTAGTTTATTATACAATAGTAGTTTAAAACATTTGACAATGTTTTATAATTCAACTATAGTTTTGGTGTTATTGTTTTGTTGTTTTTGTTTTTGAGACAGGGTTTTTCTGTGCAGCCTTGCCTGTCTTGTAACTCATTCTGTAGAGCAAGCTGACCTCCAACTCTCAGAGACCAATCAGCTTGCCTCTGCCTCTCAAGTGCTGAGGTTAAAGGCCTGCACCACCACTGTCTGGCTATTGTATTAATCTTTAATCTCTAAATTCTGGTAGCATCACAGTCTAATATCATCATGAGATAGCCTTTTTGTTTATAACATCAATGGACCAGAATTTGTTCTTAGGTTGCATTAATACTTAAAGCATTAAAACACATTAGCAAAAGAGGAATGAAAATTCTAATTAAAAAAAGAACAATATAACAAAAATACTGTTCAGAAACACATACACATGCATGTTTTCACTGGTCTTATTGCCCCAGTGACCTTAGCAATAAAAATGAGCTTTCTGTTTAAGCCAATGTTTTGTGGATTTGTTTATCTTCCTTCCTTTGTTTGGATAATTTAACCACCACCCCCATGGGTTCTTTTGTAGTCCAGGCTGGCCTAAAATGAGAATGACCTTGAATTGCTGACCCTCCTGAGTTCTGTGATTACAGGAGCCAGGCCTGATTTTAGGCAGTACTGCTGATTATACCCAGGGCCTTGTGCATGCTAGACAAGCACTCTACTAACTGAACTACACCCCCAACCCAAGGTTCTGCATTTCTGACAAGCTCTCAGGTGGTGCCCATGTTGCTTCTCTGTATACTACACTGAATATTTGAGATTCTAGAGGACAGGAAGGGGTGGGGAGGGTGAAGAGCAACAGGTAGAGTAGTCTGCCCGGTGAGACCTTAGAAATCACAAGTCTTAGAAAAACTATCCAACAGTAGAATAAATAAACCTCTATTTTCCATGTGTGGTTTTGGTTTTCATCAACGAGATAACTACTCTCAGGCCTACCTTTCCACAATGCTACCATCTTGATTTATTTTAAAGATTATTTTGAGAACATGGAAAGATGGCTTAGTGATTGAGTCCTCTTGCAGAGGACCCAACTTTGATTCCCAGTACCCATATCAGGCAGCTCATAACTGCCTTTCACTCCAGCTCCAGGGGTATCTGATGGCTCTGGCTTCCATGGACACTCATGTGCATACATCCCCATACAGACACATACACTAATCAAAAACAATTTTTAAAAAAATAAAGACTCCTTTGTATTTGGGTGTTTAGATGTGTCACCTGTGAATGTGTCACCTGAAGAGGCCAGAAGAGAGTGTTGGTGTTCGAGCCCCTGGAGCTAAAGTCACAGGCAGCTGTGACATGGGTGCTGAGAACTGAACCGTGGTCCTCTGGAAAAGCAGAAGGGTTCTTAACTGCTGGGCCACGACTCCAGCCCGGCACTCTAGATTATTTATACTAGAATAAAGCCAAAAGAAGCCTTCACAGTTTGTGTGAAATGAAACACTCATTTCCCCCAGCAGTTTTAAAGCTAGGAAAAACATTGATAACAGGAACTTTTTATTAAGACTGGAAGGGAATTGAAATAAGTAGGGTCAGTTTTCATATAAATATATGCTTTGCAATTTAACTGACTTCTTTTCTGTGCAGTATTTTACACTCAAATCACTCTAAGGTGTTATTTAAATCTTTAATGCATTTTAATGCTGTGATTTTATTTCTAAACAATCAAAATCCATTTTCAACACTTGCCAGACATTCAGTGGAAATAACCGCTCACCAAAAGAACTGTTCACATGTAGAACATTTCAGTTGTTCTCTGTGTGCCTTTCGATTGGCTAACAAAAATACTGCTAAAGAGTTGAAAGAAATTCAAATTTTGTTTTTCATTAAGAAATAAAGAAATTTGTGATAGTCTTGGGGATAGTTTAGGACTGTTTTAAGTTAAAGTTATGGTGACCAAATGAATGATCGAATCCTGCTGTTTGAAGTATCAGGGACAAGCTTCAAAATCAGGCCATATTTCTGGTATCCATAAGGACAAAAAACTTCAAATGATAACTAAATTTGATTGTTTATTTACCTACAGTAAGACATTTGGGGCTGGTAAATTTTCACACTTTTTCCCTACAATTTTCACTTAAAGCAGCAAAGGAAAATGCCTTTCCCAGTTGCTTCCACAGCACCCCAGCTACGACTCATAGGTGCGTATAGGCCAGGTAGTTTGGTATCAGAAATGGCCAGTGAGTTTAAATGCTACTGTTGAGTAATATCTGCAGAAAGTACCATCTTCAAAGTACCCCTTCCCACGTTAGAACTGGGTACCCTGTTCTCCCTCTGTCCTCCTCCTGACAGTCACAACCTGGACTGCAAAGGGTGACAGAACAGGAAAGCCCCTCACCACCGATGTCTCAGCTCCTGCCTACTGCCCCCAGGCTTTCTTTTCCTTCAACTCCACTGCTCGGCTTCACTTGTACAGCTAACCCACAGCATAGGCTTCTCTCAGTTCAGATATAAGTTCATCCGTAGAATGGGATGGCTTAGAACAAATGGAAGGCTCGCAAATCAGCTAAGAGGCAGAAATGTCCGAGAAACTGAAGTTACTTAAACTGGAGAGAGGAGAATGAGCACTAACAGACAGCGGCTCCCTGGGTGTCCACTCACTGCTGGCCCCTGAGAGATAGCCACTGCAGTTTTATGAAGTTTGAGAGCTGCTGCTAAACATGGCCATTAATAAGAAGTCGGTTTTACGAAAGTCCATATTGCAAACAAAACTAATACAAGAGCATGAGAAAATGTGAAGGGGGGGTGGATGAGAGAAACCCTCAGAGAATACAATCGTTATAGTAGACTGATTGCTAACACACCACAAGTCTTTTTCATTCTTACATGAAATTTCATGCAAGACTTCTTACACATCCATTTTAGTATTCAAATTCTTTAATTCTCACAGTGGAGTCTTATACTGATGATTTGCAAATGTACTACATAATACTTAGAATGTATTCTTTCTAGTATTAAGAGCAATGCATCTTCATTATAGATAACTTATAGGAACATTTAAAAAATAAGCATTAGTACACTTTCATGACTCAAAGAAAAATACAGCTAATTTTGGAATATTTACTTTAAAATGTGTATGAATAAAGCATATGCAAAGTATATAACTGCCAACTTGCTTTTCTCCTCTACCAAGATACGTTTCTAACAGCTCACTTTGTTACACAAAAATATTTTACATTCTAGCTGTTCACATAGTAAGAATAAGAATGTCATATGTTTTTGTTTGTTTGTTTGGTTGTTTTTTCCAGTTTTTGGCTATTATAATAAGTGACATTACAAAAAAAATAAATCCATCACTGCAAGCATTTATGCAATGCTTTTGTATGAATGTAAATGAATAATAATGATATATGAAGTAATATATAATAATAAATGAATTAATAAATGCATCTCATTTTGCAATCTCACTTTCCAATTAGTGTTTCCCAGATTACCAGTACAGATAAACATTTCTTCTTAAATTGTAGAGTCTTAAGTTTCTTCTTTCCAGATGAACCTGTTTTGCACATGTTTAGTATTGACCTGGTCTCTTTCTTGTTAATTTGTAAGTCTTGTTAGGATTCTGTTCATTCTTTCTTTTTAGTTGGTCAGTTTTGCTGTATATGTATGTATGTCTGTGTGTGCATGATATGGTTATTATGATGGATATGCCTGGACCATGACATGTGTGGAGGTTCAGAGGGCAACCTTGGAAGTTAGTCCTTGCTTTTCCACCATGTGTGTCCAGACAGGGTCTCTTGTTGCTGTCTGCTTCAGTAGGGCACCCTGGAATTACAGATGCCCACATTACTGCTATGTTTTGTTTTCTCGCCTGGGTTCTGGAGATCTGAACTGCTTAGCAAGTGCTCTACCCACTGAGCCACCTTTCTAACCATCTCGAAATGTTCTTTTGTTTGTAGTGCTGGGACCTCAAATGTGCTACAAAGTACTCTGACTGAGGTCCATCCCTAGCCCAAGAGGTTTTTAGTTCTTGTTTATTTTCTTTTAGACAAGGCCACTCTAGTAGCCCTGGTTGGTTGGCCTGAAACTAGCTATGTAAACCAGGCTAGCCTGGAACTCACAGAGATCCTCCTGCATCTTCCTCCCAATGATGGGATTAAAGGCGTGCACCAACATAGGCGGTGATGGCGCACGCCTTTAGTCCCAGCACTCAGGAGGCAGAGGCAGGTGGATCTCTGTGAGTTCGAGGCCAGCCTAGTCTACAGAGTGAGATCCAAGACAGGCACAAAAACAACACAGAGAAACTATGTCTTGAAAAAAAAAAAAAAGAAAGAAAGAAAAAAAAAAGAAAACAAAAATGAATGTCATGTGTTTTAAAGGTTAGCCCAGTGTCTCAGCAAGACATCTGCATAAAAACACATTTGAAAAATTTGCACATGGCTTTTAGGAAACCTGGGAAGATCATGTTTTAGATATTACAGAATCATAAAAATTAGCTGCAAGCTTATCAAAGCACAGATATCTAGCTCTACACTGAGTCTCTCCCCAGTGACTATAGAATGCTATCATAATGAGGATTTCCTATCAGTTATTACTGATACTGATGCTGCTAGTCTTGGGAACCACACTCAGAAATGTTACCGATCAAAGAACAATGGATGGATAGCCCTGAGGCAGGCTATTTGGCATTTTTGGAATCTAGGCTCCTTGAATTTTCCTGTTTACTGTCTCAGAAACTGGCTTTAGAATTCTGTGATGGGAGCCAGGTGGTGGTGGCACATGCCTTTAATCCCAGCACTTGGGAGGCAGAGGCAGGCGGATCTCTGTGAGTTTGAGGCCAGCCTGGTCTACAGAGTGAGTTCTAGGAAAGGTGCAAAGCTACACAGAGAAACCTTGGTGGGGGGGGGATAATTCTGTGTGTGGTTTGTGCCTTCATCTGTCCCTCAGGAAGAAGCACAATGAGCAACCAGTTACCCTCTAAAGGTTTGCTCCCTAAGCTGCACCTATGGATTGCTACTTTGATTTAAGGCTAGGACTTCGTCACATAGACCCCTTAAACTGTTAGAAAAGTAAGAAAAGTATTTATTTGGGGCTGGCTTACAGGTTCAGAAGTTTAGTCCATTATCATCATGGCGAGAAGTAAAGCTGCACGCAGGCAGACATGGTGCTGGAGAAGGAGCCAAGAATTCTACATCTGGATCGGCAGGCAGCAGGAAGAAGAGCGAGTGAGCCATTGGGACTGGCTTGAGCTTCTGAAACCTTACAGCCCACCCCCAGTGACACACTTCCTCCAACAAAACCACACCTACTCTAACAGGGCCACAACTCCTCATAGTGCTACTCTCTATGCATCTATGGGGCCATTTTTATTAAAACCAGTTGTTACTATTGGTCTTTTCTCTTTGGGGGGCCTGCCACCCAGCCCCCATATAAATCACACACAGAAATTTATTCTCTTTTTTTGGTTTTTTGAGAAAGTATTTCTCTGGGTAGTTTTGGTACCTGTCCTGCATCTCACTCTGTAGAACAGGCTGGCCTCGAACTCATAGATATTCACCTGGCTCCACCTGACAAACTCAAGAGATTATTCTCTAGACTAAAATTTCTTCCATCTGAGTCTCCACTGCCTCAAAGTCATCTTAAAGACAGGGCTGTTCATGCTTGCTAACTGTCAAAGACTTATGTGCTCTTCAAACACAGAAACAAAGCAGATGCCTTACCTTCTTAGACAATGATAAGGCCTACTGTCAAATCTGTAATTTGTTGAAACCTTAGTTAGTATTTTTGGTTTTCTTCAGACACTGTTGCTATAATATTTATTTATCATTTACAACCTCATACTATTTTCCTTTCAAAGCATCAGATTCCTTCTTGGAACTGTTTTGGCACCTTCTTAATGTGTAAGTACACACACACACACACACACACACACACACACACACACACA
>CABHPR010157959.1:5202-76412 GCA_902168415.1 Peromyscus melanophrys | reverse complement strand
CTCTCTCTCTCTCTCTCTCTCTCTCTCTCTCTCTCTCTCTCTCTCTCTCTCTCTCTCTCTCCTATCAATCATCTACCTGTCTGTCTATATTTGTGCAATTTGAAAAATGTGTCTCCATGGACCTGAAAATATCCTGGCTTTTTGTTTGATCAGGATCCTACAAAATCACAAATAAATGATACCTTGACTCAATTATCTAAAACAGGACTTAGCAAGCAAAATGATCTATGGGTCAGAGTTCTCCTGCTTTCCTCTTAGCAAAGAGCTTTATTAGAACAAAGTTACCATCTACGTAACATTGAAGGCTGTTTTTGCTCTGGAATGTCAGAGTTGAGAGGTTGTGAGAGTGACAGTCTAGACAACCACAGAGCATTTGCTTTCTGACCTTTTGAATAAAAAAATATGTTTCCTTAAATCAGGCGAGAGTTACCGGGCGTTGGTGGTGCATGCCTTTAATCCCAGCACTCAGGAGGCAGAGCCAGGCGGATCTCTGTGAGTTCGAGGCCAGCCTGGGCTACCAAGTGAGCTCCAGGAAAGGCACAAAGCTATACAGAGAAACCCTGTCTCGAAAAACCGAAAAAAAAAAAAAATCATGCGAGAGTGATAACTATTGCACTAACTCCACTTTTGTGTTTTAAAATATATTAATTATACATATTAATGATGTAAGTACTGTGTCTGTGTATGCACGAATCATTGATCAAATCTAGAGACTTTTTCACCTGTTCTGTGTGCTTGTTTTCTGGGCTTGAGGCACAGCTGCCATCACAGGACCACAATGCCTCTCTCATACCGTGGCTCCTTTTCTGTTTCTTGATTTAGCCCCTTGTTTTAGTGAAACATATCTGCTGGCAACTTTCTCTGAAAGGATAGCATATAAAGTGAGAACATGGCCACTCCAAGGTATAGTTGAGGAGACGGTTTTTAAATGTAGATTTGAAGGGGAGCACAGCCAGAGTCATCTTGAAGAGTTCAGAGCAGGGAGAGAAAGTAGTAGACTAAACATGACCAGTCGACTGAACTGGGCCATGAGAAGAGGGGCAGGGGAGAGTGAGAGGAGAAGAAGAGGAGAGAGGAAGACAAAAGAGAGAAGGGGCCAATAGAGACCAAGAGAGACCCAAGAGAACCAAAAGAGTGCATGGCTGAAATGGCCGGGTTACATAGGAATGAGAAGCCCATGAATTGGAGAAATTTAGAGCAGGGGGCAGGACGAGAAGAGCCAGGATGCCAGTATAGACTTCGTAACAGGTACTTGAGATTCTGAGAGGGCCTAGGGGCCAGCATGTGCTTTGGTCTGTTAATAAGTACCACAGTTAGCCATTTGGGTTTCTTTTGGATCTGACAGATAGGGAAGGACCTTTTGAAAACAGCATCTTGTGTTCATTGCCAGTTTGCCTGAGAATAGAATCAATGGTTAGAAATCATTTCTTCCTGAGAGTGAAGGCATCATTTCACTTTTTTTCCCTCTCTCCTCCAACAGCGCAGACATAAAGCCACTCTGACACCAGGTTATTTACAGCTCTGCTTCCCTTCCTGTCTCCTCTGGGGATCACTCTGATTTTTCTTAGTTCTGATCTCAGAGCTCTTCATGTTCCCTGCCTCTTTGTCTTGTTTCTCTATTGTCTCACCACTTTCTGGCTATTCTGTCCTGACTCTCTCCAGTTGTGTTGATCACCTTTCACTTTTTTTTGTGTGCTTTTTGTAGCTCTGCTCTCTGGTAGGTTGTTTTCCACAGGAAGCATTGTCTATGCCTTTCCTCTTGATCTCTCCTGTGGATGATCTCATGTCCTCTGCTTCCCCTTCCTCCAGCCTTGGCTACATGGGATAACTTAGCAAAGGGACTAGATTAGAGATACTGACAACCTGGAGCCCTCTATTCTTTGCTTCCTGTATCCGACTCACTTGGGGTACATTTATTACCTCAGGGAGGTGGCATGTCAGGGGTCCCTTGATGGATTGGGTGAGTAGTAGTAGGTGACATGCTTTTCTTCTCTCCTGTGGACAGTTTAGAGTCACATTCCACTGAATTTTCCAGAAGTAAGTCCAGCAAAAATGAGCTCTAGCTGCCTACAGGTTTGACCTGCTGAAAAAGCACAATCAAGAATCTGGAAATGGAGTTGCATATTTGTGTTCTCAGCACACAGGTTCAGGGAGTGTGAGGTCAGCCTGGGTTATAATGTGAGCCTGTGGATAACAGGGATTCTTCTTATTGATGTGACAAAATGTCTGACAGAAAGAACTAAAAGGAAAAAATAAAAAAATGATTTATTTTGTCTTAAGATCTGAAAGGATGCAGTTCACTGTGGTGGGGAGCTGTGGCTGGTAGCAAGAGAGTGAGTGGGTTGTGACATCATATCCAGACTCAGGAAGCAACACAAATGAACAGAAATGCTCTACTCTCTGCTTTTATTTACTAGAAGACTTCATTTCCCAGATGATGTGCCTCATATTCAAGGTAGGTCTTTCCTTCTAAGTTAATTCTTTCGGGAAATACTATCACATCCATGCCTAGAGGTGTGTCTCCTAGGTGATTCTAAAGCCTGTCATGTTGACAATGAAGATTAACTGTCACAGTGCATTAGGGCTCGAACAAGCCAACAAAAGAGTGAAGATAACACACGGCAAGAATGTAGACGAATTTCTAAATAGTCTTATTAAATAAGAAACACAGAGCTGGATACAGGGATAAGAGTTGAAGAGATCAGAGAAATAGCGAAGAGCCACTGACTAACCCTTAGCTTACCACCATGCCATAGCATCCCAAGAGAGAGCTTCTTCCTGTCTAACCTGTGCTTTTATTGCCTTCTTGTTCTGCCTTCCCATTGGCTCTAAGACCAGCCACATCACTTCCTCATCACTGCCTCTGGGTCTCTATTGTTGGTACTGGGATTAAACGCTCATGTCACCATGCTTGGCTGCGTCCTTGACCACACAGAGACTCTGCCTGCCATGTGATCAGATTAAGGGCATATGCTACCACCACCTGACTTCTGTTTATGGCTCACTATGACCTCTGATCTCCAGGCAAACTTTATTTATTAACATACAAATAAAATCACATTTCAGCACAAATAAAATACCACCACACAAGAATTTTATGTCTGGACCTCAGCTTGTTGCCACCCCGAGGAATCTGGTGCCACAGAGAGAAATGTCTGTATGAGGTTGTGTGTTAAAAGGAAGACACCTGTAGCAGTGGTGGTATGGAACTTAAATCATTTTAACATCTACTCTGTGTCTTTTAAAAAAATCTATCTATACAGAGGAATAAAGAGCAGAATCATGTTGAGAATGATAAATAAGATTGAAATGAAATTTTATTAGTTCTTACACACTTTGGAATGACAGCTTGGTTCAGTTCCATCTATGAAAATGACAATGAGTAATCTTAAAAGGAGAAGGGAAGTCCTCCAGTGACAAAAGGTAGTGGAATGGCTGATTTCTCCATTGTATTATGCCAACTTGAAACATGGACTCAAGGGGAAAATGTACCCCCAAATGAAGCCAGTATTGCAAATTGCATCTCAAATGTCATCCTGTAAAGATACCTCTCTTGAGCAGCAATAGGAGAATTACAGGAACGAAGCCTGCCTTGTAGAAGAGTTGTTTGTCTTGTAGCAAGGTAGCTTCCCTGTTCTTTGCTTCTTGGTTTGCTGGCTTATCTTCCTGTAATGATGAGCTTGAAATGGGTTTGGCTGTGAGTGGGAAAATCTTGATGCAGTGCCCTAAAGCAATTCACAGTGTTCTATGCTGGTTCTCTTCACATAACAAGGCATATATAATTGGTTGTCGTCATTAGTCCATTAGCTCCTTGCATTCTTTTGACCCTCCCCTCCTTGGACAGTTGCTTTAGGTGGAGGTAGAACTGCCCCAGGCTGATTCGAGTGCCTAACATGGAGCCATACCTCTACTATTAGTCTCCTGTTATAGTTTACTGTGATGTAAAAGAACCTAATCTCCTGCCTCAGTTGGGACAACTCTTAGATATTTTCTGGGCCCCAGGATCTTCATGGATATCAGTTATCAATGTGTCACAACATCCAACCCAACCAAGTAGATGCATGCAATCAACATGTATTAAACATCATAATCATGGTAGGGGCAGGGCCCAACTGAGCAATTTTCTGTTCCTCATGGTATTTGCTGACTGGTTTCAGCATTAGTTGGTGGCTGAACAGGCTAACAAGTTAAATAGCTTCCTTCATCTACCTGGCACATTAGTGGGGACAGGAGAAAGGAATCCCAACAAGGTCCCATTCTCTGTATATATCTTAAGCTTCTGTGTGTTGCTCTAGCAAAGTAACATCTGCTTCTCACATGACACTTGGGACTTCAAAAGCTAGTATTCTGAGGAGCAGGAGTAGAAGCTGCCAGTTGCTTAGAGACCAACCTGAGAAGCAGCTCAGCTTTGTATGGATGTATCCTGTGGTCAACATGGGCACACCAAGATCCAACTTAATGTGAATTTAAAGGGAGCATGCACACAAGTATGTATACACATGCACACAAAAATGTATCCATGCAAATACATGTCAACATATGAGTACATGCATGCATACCAACCCAAGCAAACATACCTACCCAGATCTAAGCATACACACATATACACAGCACATGCACACATGTGTATATGCACAATTAAAGTACTTAGAGGCATGCACATATGCACACACATACATATTAGAAAGTTAAAGGTGTACATCAAATATCAATACAAATATTTCATTGCATTTTCTTTCAATTGAAACTCAAGCAGCACATCATTCTCATTCCTGGTTGTTTTTTCAGTCTTTCCCTTCTCTCTTCTTCCACTGTTTTCTCTCCCATAGTCTATGGTCCCATTCTTGAACTAGAAGGTGGTTCTCTCCCTATGGAACCAGTACCAAGGGCCAAGACTGAATTCCTGTTGAGCACTGTGATGGACTATGCAAGAGTGTAAAGCTTCCCAGCACCTGATGAGGCCTGTAACAGCAGACAGAGCTCTTCTGAACTCCTGACACAGGATCACAATGTGCCACAAACAATGCTTTGTGCAACAACATGATGTGAAAATACACATCAGATATGAGAACAGCTACAGTAACTACAGTCAGTAAATCGCCTACCACTTGTACTCACTTATTCAATCACAGATTATGGCTGAGGACTTGCCTAGTGCTAAAGACCCCATGGACTCAGGAGAGTGTCTAGGCTCAGGCTCCAGTGTGGTCATGTTAAGGTCAGGAGTTAATAGCACCTGAGAGATGTGTTAGAGAGACCAAATCTCGTAGATGATCTCAGCTACTCTCTAATGTGTCATCCTGATTGCAGGGTTTCAAACACACTTAAGATAATGCATTTGTGGTGTCTAATGCAGTGTCTACAAAAAGGGTGGGGCCTGTGTGACTCCTATGCTCTTGCTTGCTAATATCATCACTTTGTATGATGACAGTACACAGAGGAAATATGGTGAGAAGTCATACCAGGAATTTTACCATCATGTCATGATGTAATAAGTAATATTTTACAAAATAGATCAACATCACTTCTATATTTTATGTAAGATGAATAACAGAGCATACAAGAAGGTCAAAAATGAAGACAGTGGAAAATAGAGATTAATAAAGAGTTCAAAGAAGTAAAATTTATTACATAGAAAATGATGTGAAAGTAGATGTTTATCATCTTGAGATATTTAAATGGAAGTTTGGAAGTATGGCCTGTGCACACCCATTCCTTTATCCACAGTGCATACTTTGTATTGAAAGAAAAGAAATTTGCTTTTTAATTTTTTATTATTTTTAATTATGTGTATGTCTGTTTGTGTGAATATATATATGGTGTCCACAGAGATCAGACTGCGTTGGACTCATTGAAAGTGGAATTACAGGTAGTTGTGAGCTGTCCAATGTGTGTACTTGGAATTTGCTTTTGCCAGGAGAAGAATGTGAAGATCAAAAAACAAATACCTGTCTGATCTAGAGCCTTTGCCCTATGCTGGACTACCTCAGTCCTATGCAAAGGGCAGGTTTTAAAGATGTTCTTTTTTTTTTTTTTTTTTTTGGTTTTTCGAGACAGGGTTTCTCTGTGTAGCTTTGCGCCTTTCCTGGAACTCACTTGGTAGCCCAGGCTGGCCTCGAACTCACAGAGATCCACCTGGCTCTGCCTCCCAAGTGCTGGGATTAAAAGCGTGCGCTACCACCGCCCGGCTTTAAAGATGTTCTTAATCCACCCATGTTCAAGATCACCATTTTCACAGGTTACCCTTTTTCCAAATCCCACTGGTCTAACTTGGTGGGAGGCAGTGGTGCACATCAGCTCCCTGAAACTGTGCAGCTTCTTCAAAAGAAATACCTCAAATTTGCAGTTAATTTGGGTTTTCTTTGATAACCACAAGCTAATAGTTATAACCAGAAGGATATTCAAAAAACATTAGTGGATAGACACAAGTTTAAGAAATTAATGTATTAATGTTGATAGATATGAGAATTGAAGAAAGAGATCCAGCAGAGACTATTTTCACAAGGGCTGTCAGCTCAAGGGTCTCAATACTTTCATACCACAATCTTTCTTTATAAAACCACATAACTAGATCATCAGAAAATGTCCCTGAGACCTGGTAGCCCATGTCTATGATCCTAACACTCAGGAGGTTGGGGCAGGAAGATCACAAATGGCCATATAGTGAGGTTAAGACCAGCCTGAGGTACATAAAAAGACCTGATCTAAAAGAGTACATCAGTGGTCAGGTGTTTACCTAGAATGTACCATATTTGATCCCCAGATCAAACAAATAGAACATGCATGGGTGTTTATCACCCCCCAAAAGCAAAACAAAATAAAACAAGAAACCCCACAGATCATCAGCTATTCTATGTTGTCAAATAGTTAACTTATTGTTCCAGTTTCATTTGTTTCTGTGATAAAACACTAGGGGGAAAATATAGGAGAGAAAGTGGCTTTTTTTATCACACAGTACTAGGTTACAGTCTATCACTATGGGGGAATTCAAGGAAGGATTCAATATCCTTCAAATTGGATATTTTTTATTCAAATAGCTAGTCACACAATATTCACAACTAAGGGAAGAGAAAGATGAACGCATACATAATCACTTGCTTGCTTGTTTGTGCTCAGCTCATTTTCTCCTTTCTTAGATAGTTCAGCACTCCCCTGACTAGAGAATAATACTGTTCACAGTATTATTCTATAGTATTATTCTGGGTAGATCTCTACACATCACTGAACATAATCCCTCAAGACATGTCCACAGGCTAACACAATGTAGGCAGATGTTTGTTGAGACTCCTTTTTCAGATGATTCCAGGTTGTGTCAACAATTAAAGCTAATGACTATAATTGCTAAGCTCCGAGTCCTCCTGATAGATTATCCCACTCCATAGTCCAAGTTCATCCTGAACGATAATGTATTATCCCCAACCTAAAGCACTTATCTTTAACCAAATGGTACAAATATTCACCCCAAATCCTTCTTTGTCATCTTTTGTGCCAACTGACTTTATACCAGATTTTGTGATTTTACCTTCATGCATTTCCTCCATCCATTGCTTCTTCAAACTTTTAACTCTACCATGCCAGTCCAAGCTAGCACCATCTCTTACCTCTTACATTTGTAGCTGTTTTATATAATTATTCAGCACTTGTCCTTTCAGCATCCTGTCATGGTGATCACAGGCCAAAAGGAAATGCAGCTAGTCTCAGGACCCTTTGTTATCCTGTCCAGTGACACAGCTCTCAGCTCTGCCCTGCTGCTCTCAGACCTGGTATTCCTTTTTAAGATCTGCTTTTCCCAGTGAATAACTAAACCAGACTTTATTTCTGGTCCAATATCCGCTGACATTTGGGTGGAGTTTGGGAAAGGCCATTACTAGGAATATTGTCACTCATTCTTTACTCCAGACATGTGGTCAAGAGTCCAAAGCCACCTGAAGGCTGGTGTTTCTTTCATAAACTGAAGACTAGTAGGGACATATCATTGGTTACTGTCTGCTTCATTGTCTTACTCAGTCATATTTATATCTTTTACTTTTTTCCCCTTTATCTTCATTACTACTGGAACTCCCTTTATAAAGAAACACAAAGAAGAACCCAGTCAAAGATTCCCAGATGTTCATCCCTAGTAGAACTGGCCATATGTTTAGCACTTACCATGTGCAGGGTTTCTATGTAAATCTCTGAATTCCCAACAATCTCTCTGGGTAGGTGGCTGTTACCACCATTTTTACATCTGAGGAAATTAAGGCTTCACATATTGCCCATTTCACAAGACCGATGTTGTAGCCTCAGAGCAGGCCAATAGGCAGACTGGCTGCAGAGCTTCTACCTTAGCCCTAAGGTTCCTCCTCACATCAGCACAGGTTACAGTGAGGACCAGATACAATTGGCACATGCTCATTTCCTTTTCTCAATCTATCATTGCCATAAAACTGACTCTGTTCTATTGCCTCAAATTCCTTTAATTCCTCAGGAAATGCAAGGATCTTCAGCATCATCTTTCTTTTGTTGACATGGTGCTATCTTCCTTCTGGGCTTGGTGAATAGCTTCTTCTCCTACTCAGTGGTTCAGGGCTGACCTCACCTTCGAGGGACATCACCAGCAATCATCTTATAAATGTTGCCTTTGGTTCACTTATGTCAAGACCAGGGCTTATCAACCTTTAATGGGCGCGTGGATTACCTAGGCAGTTTGTAATATGTAAATTCTGACCCACGGATCTCCAGGTCCAGACGTCTGCATTTTTAATAATACCCCAGGAAAGAGGCATTTGAGACCCACACTTCTATACTTTCTCCTACCACAGCACTTGGTCCTCCACAGATAACACACAGCCTCTTCCCACATATCTTTTCCACTCTGCCCATGGGGGTCTTCACCAGCAAGCATCATACTCATTATATTTCTGAGCCTCCATCACTTATATCAGTACCTGGCACATTGGAGAAGTAAAATTTTGCTTTAATCATTATTTCAATCAGTTCTCAAGGTTCCCTCTATGCCAAAGCTAAACATCATCTATGTAAAATGTAAATGAGAGAGGTTTGCATATGTAACTCTTCTAAGTCTGTGATTTTAATGAGAATTCAAAATGTACAAAGAGACAGATGCCTGTTAGGCACAATCAATCAAAAATCGAAGTTCTGGAAATAAACAGCAGACTTACAGATAAATAAAGTTCATACTCTACACATCTGCCTGTAATTATCTTAGCCAGCAGCCCATGAAATAAAAATTCTGTGGCTGGTAATTTCTTCTATTTGTTTGACTTAGAGGCTTCTGTGCAGCCACAGAAATGGATGACACACTGAGCAGCCACAAGAGATAAAAGGACACACGTGAATTGTAAGTACCACATCAGGGAACCATTTTGAGACAACTGGGTTTCACCCAATAAGCAAATGGTCCCACTGGTTTCCACTTGAGTTTTCTCCAAGGTTAGTGTTGGGCTGAGAAAGGAAGCTTGGGCCAGAAGGAAAACTAAATTAAATGTCTGTCTTTTCTGTCACAGGGTTATTAGTGGGACACTTAGTGTTAAATAGAGGTTTCCAGAATGAGTAGCAACTGGCATCTCCTTTATCTCAGATTTATTCTTCTCAGCAGGCTCTTAACCTAATATTTGTCTAACATCCAAGTATGTGTTCATAGTTGTGTCCTGTCCTTAAAATCACACTTTACCCATCAATTGTTCTTTTTGTAAGTGCCTTTGGTTTTGGTTTCCTTCTATTTTGGTTTTGTTTAATTTTTTTTAGTTAGAAGATTATGTTGAATGTGGTGAGGCTGAGCTCTGATCACGCAGAGTGAGGGCAGGACCCCTTTGTATTAGGGATAAAAGCCCAGTGGAACTCCTACCAGGTATGCCTGCCTGCTTGAATTGTAGCTAAGACATCCTTCTATGGAAGTAAATTTGCTTTGCTGAAGTGCTTTGGGTTGTGTGGTCATTTTCCTGAGGACCACCCCCCCCCCCTCATTTTTAACAAGCCAGCCCTGCTTGGAAATGAGAAGGCAGGAGAGAACACACTGTGTCTTCATCCAGTGATTTCATCTACTCTACTGCTATAAAGGTTAAGGAGTGGATTGGCTAGGAATTCAAAGATTGAGGGACTCCAATATCATCTGAACTGGGCTGGTAATGTTGTGGGATAGGAAGAGACCATGAAAGTAGAGAGCACACTTTCTTGAGTACCTACTTTATCAAAGGTTACTTATGTTGGGTGGGGATGAGCTTCTTTTGGCAACATAAAGGCTTAAATGAGCACTATGGGTTCTATTTTACCTTCCTGGAGTGTCAGAAATGGAAATCACAATCTTTGTTTGTTTGTTTGTTTCTCTTTCCCTCCCTCCCTCCCTCCCTCCCTCCCTTCCTCCCTCCCTTCCTCCCTCCCTTCCTCCCTCCCTTCCTCCCTCCCTTCCTCCCTTCCTCCCTCCCTCCCTCACTTCTCTCCCTTCTCTCCCTCCCTCTCCCTCTCTCTCTCTCTCTCTTTCCTTTTCTTTCTTTCTGTCATGAGACAGCAAATCCTCAGAAGTATTAAATTCTGTCCCCAAGGCTACAACACTAAGTGGTGAATGGTAAAAGTAAGAGAGGACCTGGGTCCCCAAACTAATCCCTATTTTTTTGGCCTGAGAACTTCCTGGCAGGGAGCTATGGAGGGAAAGAGGAACATAACTGCATAAAACCAAACCAGGACAAGTCAGTAAATATTCTAGCATGGGGAAGTGAGGATCTCATGAACACCCTCCCCTAAGCTGAGTAGCTGTTAGTGAGAGCTACGGAGGTGTTGATGAGAGTTGCCATGTAAATCAATTTCCTTTAAGGAAATATCTTCTGGTAGGTCACCACACTCCAATGGATGGCCCCACACTCATGAGTGTATACGGCAGAAAACATTGTACTCAATGGGTTATAAAAATAAAAAGAAGGCATGAAGTTGAGAAAGAGTTTGGAGAGTGGGAGTGGATTTAGGATAAATTAGAAGGAGGAGTAGAAGGGGTGAATATGATCAAAATATATTTTATGTGTGTATGAAATTCTCCAAAAATTAAAATATTTAACTTTTATCCTTTGATAAAAGACCTGTGCAATATTGGGCCTGTGAACATTTCAGCATGGTTAGTTGAGGGAGGCCCTGCCCTCCGCCCCAGAGGGATTACAAGCAGTTAACTGTTGTTGAGGGAGGGCGCTATTTTCTTCAGGAGTGTATCTACTGTTAGTTGTACTTTCTCCACTGAAGATCATCCCATGCTTGCTCATGAAAGTCTAGCTAGATTCATTGGACCAGAAATCAAAAGAAGGTATGAACATAGGAGGGGGATTTGATGACAATGGTTCCAGCAGAAGAGGGAAGGATGAAAGAAGGAGTTAGGGTGTATAAAAAAGACCAAATGCCCATATGTATGTATATATGTATATATATATATATATATATATATATATATATATATATATATATGTCAAAAATGTCCATATATATGTTCCAAAAAGTTGGAACAATAGATTCCTAGAAACATACAAAAAGGATTTTATATATATATATAAAAATTATACATATGTTTACATACATACACACACACATATATATTATGAATATAGCCTTCCTCCCATGCCTATGGGCTGTCCCATCACCACAGAATCTTGTTGCATAGTCTCAATTTTTTCCTATATTCAACTTAAGGCGAGTCTTATGGCCCCAACACAGGCCACATATATGGATGCTACTCATGAGATATTATTTGTGTAAATCATGTGGCCATGCCATTGATGGAAAGAGTATATTAGAAAAATTAAACCTAGTTTCACTGACTGTTGTGGAATAATCTTTTTGTATACGGTGAAGATGTGTCTTTACCAAGGCACCTTCTTACTGGTTCAATAAAAAGCTAAACAGTCATTAGCTAGGCAGGAGGTATACATGGGACAGTCAGACACAGAGGACACTGGGAAGAAGAAAGGCAGGGTCACCAGGAGACATAGAGGGAACAAGACATGCTAGAGGACATGCAAAGCCACAAGTCTTATGGCAATATGTAGATTAATAGAAATGGGTTAATTTAAGTTGCAAGAGCTAGTTAGTAACAAGTCTAAGCTATGGCTGAGCTTTTATAATTAATAAGTCTCCATGTCATTACTAGGGAGCTGTCAGTCCTGATGAAAAGGTGTAACTATAGTGCAGAAGTCATGTTTTATTACAAAAACTTAAATTCTATTCTGACTTTTCTTACAATGCCATTTTGCTTCATTCCAACTGAAGGGCTGAAAGGTGGCCAAAAGAGATGTGGCGTGCACATATGTGCATGCGTGTGTGCATGTGTGTACATGCAGATAGGGCCAGGAATATGGAAGTGGGTGTGTTTTAGTTAGCTTTGCATCACTGTTAGAAAATTCCTGAACCAACTTAAAAGAGGAAAGCCTTATTTTGGGTCATGGTTTCTGTCCATGGTGCTTTAGCTCCATTGTGTCTGGACCTGTGCTGAGGTTGATCATCATGGCAGGAAACCAGTGATGGGGTGAAATCTGCTTACTTCATAGCAGCTAGGAAGCAAAAACAGAGCAAGAAGGAGCCAGCTTCAGGGCCTTCCATCAATGGCCTAACTTTCTCCCATGAGACTTCACCTAAAGGTTCCATTACTATCCAATTATTCTGCAGGCTGGAGACCAAACCTTCAACACATGAGTCTTTGGGGAACACTTCTGGTCATATTATAGTGGTGGGTAAGGGTTGGGGGTGAAGACAGAGGGCACATGCCTTTTTGCTTTTCTCCAACCCTACCTAAAGCAATCCTAAACTACATCAGCAAATTGATTTTGTTAAATGTAGACAGCTGTGACTGCTTAGTTTCCTCCTTTCATCTCATCTTCCTTCCAACATCAAAGAAATCAATAGTGTCTTTTTGAGCACTATAATGTCCCCTGGTTTGTCCCAGGAAAAAAGTTAAATTTTTCTGGAAATTAACACTTTTTACTGGAATTTAACATAGATAACATATTTCAGGGTTGTTCCTTTATTGATGGTAGAGATGGTAAACTTCCATTAGGCTCCAATTGCATGCCAAGTCTAGTCTTTGCAATGGTCCAACACATGATCCTAAGTCACCCTACTTATCCACATTAGGATAAAGATACTGAGGCTGGCAGAAGACCAAGCTGATTCCAAATCCTTTGGAAAACCACCTGTATAGAGGAAACAGTTAGACAGGCCAGAAATCAAACCCTGGTTCCCTTGAGTCAAATTCCCACTTAACAAAATGCATTTGAGAAAGTGGCAGGAGTTTCTCTGAGCTCTAGAACTCATGACTATGAAAATGATTCCAAAGAGTCTGCTCCAAGAGTCTCCCCACTGATATTTGCTAGAGTCTGTAGGAGAGTTTCATTCCTAGAGACCAAGCATTCAACACTCAGCTTTTGGGGAAACACTTCAAACCAAACTATTAGTAGTAACCTTAGACTATTCCCTTCCTCCCTGTCATGTGGGTTTGAGGCATCAGAACAAGTGAACTGGCCAGACAGAAAAGCTTTGATTACCTGATTCATACCACTGGCCAATGTGTCTCTTCAGCTTGAATGACATGAGAATCACCAGAGCCTCCAAGAAAGCAGCTTGAAAATGACCCTTCCAGTGAAATCATCAGTCCTGCTTCTGGTCTGGGAATTAGTGCTATATTGTGAGGCTTAAAACGGAAATCTAGAAATCATTATCTGAAAAGCTTGGAACCAGAAGTGTTTTTTAAAGTTTCAGGAATATTTGCATATATATATAATGAGATGTCATAGAGGAGCCAATACTCAACGTGAAAATCATTTGCGATTCTTATTTGGCTCATACACTCTGAATGTAATTTTAAACAATATTTTAAATAATTTTATGAATAAAACAGCCTCATGACATGGAATTTTCCACTTGTGGCATCATGTTGGTACTCAGAAAGTTTCAGATTTTGGAACATTTTGATTAGGGATAATCAACCTATAAAGTGTCAACCCAGAGTCTTCAATAAACAAGTTCAGGTTGTAATATTCCAGCCTAGAGTCTGTAGGAAGCAAATCCTTAATTGATGGTGTCAGTAATACCCTTGGACACCAGCCGCTATCCTGGGAGAGAAAGGCTCTCTCCTGCCCAGGCTTACTCAGCTCTGAGTCATTGTCTTTACTCCAGAGTGAAGCTAGAATTTCAACCATTGGTTTATCCATTAGTTTGTTTCAAGCAATTGTTTTTCAGATCACTTAGTAGAGTAATAAAGTGAGTGATTTGAGTCAAACTAGATAGCTATATATCATGAAGACTGAACTAGGATCCAGTCCTCCTGGTTTTGACTTCCTGGTTCTGTGCCTGTGATGCCAGGCTCTTGGTCTCTCCAAGTGATACTCAGGTACCAGGATGATTGATTGAAGGCAGAAAAGAGGATATTCCCTGAGCAGATGGCCAGGGCTTAAATTCTGACAGCCAGACCAGAATGTATTTCCTTCTTGTCTTAGTTAGGGTTTCTATGGCTGCAATGAAACACCGTGACCAAAAGCTAAGTTGGGGAGGAAAGGGTTTATTTGGCTTACACTTCCATATCATGGTTCATCATCAAAAAAAGTCAGGACAAGAACTCAAACATGGCAGAAACCTGGAGGTAGGAACTGATTTATAGGCCAAGGAGGATTACTGCTTACTGCCTTGCTTCCTGTGGCTTTGTTTAGCCTGCTCCTATTTTTTGTTTTTTGTTTTTGTTTTTTGTTTTTTTCACCATTATTTATTTTTCTTTTTAAAAACTTTATTCTCTCATATGATATATTCCAACTATAATTTCCCCTCCTTCCACTACTCTCAGCCCCTGTCCCTACCTTTCTTCTCCCCCAGATCCATCCTCCCTTTCCCTTCAGAAAACAGGAGGGTGCCTGGGCATGTCAACTGAACAAAGCATAACAAGATACAATATGTCTAGGCACAAACCCTCATATCAAGGCTGAGCGAGGTAAGCCAGTAGGAGGAAAAGGGTTTGAAGAGAAGGCAAAAGAGTCAGAGACACCCCAACTCCCACTTTTAGGAGTCCCACAAAAATACCAAGCTAACAAATATAACATCTACACAGAGGGCCTGTGGCAGACCCATGCAGGCTCCCTGCTTACTGCTTCAGTCTCCAAAGCCCCTAGGAGCTCTGCTTAGTTGATTCTGTAGGTCATGTTCTCCTGGTGTCCTCACGCCCAGACAACTGTAATTCTTCCTTCCTGCCTCTCTTCCATAGAGTTCCCTGAGCTCCAAAGGAATGGACCTGATGGATATATCTAATTTAAGCTCTTTCTCTGCCTAATGTTTGGCTGTGGGTCTCCGCATCTGCTCCCATCAGCTGCCCTCACTGATGACAATTGGACTAGGCACCAATCTGTGAGTATAGCAGAATATCATTAGGAATCATTTTATCAACTTTTTTTCCTATCCTAGGTCTGTGTGCTAGCCATCCTCCAGTTCTTGGTCATCCAGGCACCATCAGGCACTGGTTCCCTCTCGTGGTGTGAGCCTCAAATTAAACCAGTTTTTGGTTGGTCAGCTTGCTCTCATATAGAACCCAGGACCACCAGCCCAGGGTTGGCACCACCCACAATGGGCTCGGGCCTCCCATGTCAATCACTAATTAAGAAAAAGCCTCACAGCTGGACCTTATGGAGGTATCTTCTTAACTGAAGTTCCCTCCTTTCAGATAACTCTAGCTTGTGTCAAGTTGACATAAAACTAGTCAACATACTCCTCTTATAGAGCGGAGGGGTCTAGGCACATGTGTAGACTTGGGTGGTCCTAAGGGTGAGGAGGTAGCATTCTCTCTCTCTCTCTCTCTCTCTCTCTCTCTCTCTCTCTCCCCCTTTCCTCTTTTCCTTTCCCTTTTTGTATCTCTACTCTTTTCTCTCCCCTTTCTTTGCCTCAGCAGCTTGGTTTATGTGCCCCAGCTCCCTCAACATCCCTTCAGCACTCACTTCTCTAGAGCTCCCGCTAGGCCAGGGTGGAATGTTGAGTCACATGTGAGTCATATGTCCCGACAGAGTCCTATGTTCCTGACAAGGCTGTCTCCAAGCTGTTTGATTCACTCCCCAGCATCCTTCTCTGTGACAGTCCTTCTCCTGCCCTCCATCCATCTTTGTCCACACTTTAATTGGGCTGACCTTCAGTGTCCCCTTTGAGCATGTCTGGCAATTTGCTGGCAGTTACTTCTATCACCAAATCTGTTGGCCAAACTTGTTACTCTGATTAGCAAGAGGCAGCCATGGAGCTTCTCTGTGGACAGGGATTTTAGGCTCCTACTGAACACCCCTAGAAGGCAACTGGGCCCAAGAAAGGTGGCTGAGAGAGGGAGACTTTACTGAAACCCTGAAGAATAAACAGAACAAAAATACACTCTTGAAGAGACAATGCCCAGGCTTGCTTTTTTATATCTCTGGGGCCACCATTAAATGTCCCCATAGGGTGTACTTTTAGGTTTGGTCACCACAGGTGGCTTCCTACTTTGCTGGAAGCTGGTGTCCTGATGGCAGAATCAGATATCTCTACTGTAGGGTCAGGTGATCTCTAAGGTACATACTCAAGGAGTAATGGTCTGTGTCACAGCAACGCCTCCATCTGACCCCTTGACTATCTGAGTGTCATTTTCTCCATAAGTCCATTGAAGTAGGTGGACTCTCAACAAGTGTGCAGCCTCGGTTAGCATCAGGAAGTCAGACAAGGGGCTATGAAGGACAGAATCTTTCCAAACAGAACGGTTAGCTCTAGATTGGGCAGGTCCAGTAGTTTCCTAGATTTTTTGACACACATCTGTAAGGTAGATTCCACAGGCTTGACTTTGGTGAGCATCAGGTAAATACACCGCATGGTGAGGAAAGGCCTATGGGAAGGTCAAGGGAGAAAATACTATGGCCCCACCTTTCCCCTGGAGATAGGACCTTGACCCCTACTGGGTTTTCATACTTTGTTTCATCTCACAGCACACCAGTGTGGCACTGAGCAGGAGGAGATAAACAACATGTCCCAAGAGCCCAGCTATGACCCAAACTCATGACATTTTTTTCTTCATAGTAGTACAGCTGCAGCAAGGAGAGCATAAAAGGTTTCTTTACCCCTCAGTTCTTAGAGAATGTGTTGTGGGAATTCGTTCCTTTCAGCCAATGGCTTTGGGGTACAAGCTCTAGGGTATGGCTTTGTCTGCATACCTGACCCCTTAAGAACTGAGAGAGAGAGGAGTCAAATGCTCTCTTGGATGAACAGGACCAGGCCAAGCAGCGTAGAGCAGCTTGCAGTTGGTCCCCATCCCCCCTGGGGCAGAAAGACAGGACAGCAGCAGCTGGACCAGCAGGATCAGCAGTGGTGTCTTCCTTGTTCTGTATTAGAGAGTGTATTATCCCTAATTTATACCTTAATAAATTCTTGGGATCCTTTAACAGACTCTCATGGCTTCTCATAACTTGGCAAGAAAATACCAATGCATAGGAAGAGGAAGAAGATGCAGTCAGGCTAGCTCAGTCTGGGGAGCATGAAACTCTTAATCTCAAAGTAGTGGGTTCCTGCCCCATGCTGGACATCACTTTTTATGAGAAATCATGAGAAGAATGTTCTTGCTAAGGCTGAACATAGAGGAGGCCAATCTATCATCAGCTAGGTCAAAGTGGTATTGGCCCTGGAAGCACCCCACTGTGGCCTGAGGAGTGAGGTGGAGGATTATCAGTATCTGACACATGTGCCTCACTGTAACTAGACTGGAAATCAAGCTTCCTTGCAGCCCCTGGATATGCTGCAATATGGGGGTGATAATATGAGACATGGGATGTTTTACATCAGGACACCCGTGAAAGGCCTTCTGGTGGTTGAGGTTTGCCTTTACCAAGGAGAACCAGAAAGAAACCCTCTCTCCCATCTCTTACCCTTCTAGACACACTAACACACACTAAGCCCCACAAATACCAATACCATGAAGAGCCCTGGTTAACTTTTTGTTAAAATTCTCCTAAGGTGAATAATCAATATGGAGATAGTCAACAGTTCTAGAACATTAGATGTTTCTATTCACAAATATAGTATGTCTCTTCACTTACCTATATTTATAGTAATTGTAGTAAAATATCATGCACTTTTACATAAGATTTCATAGTTAAAGCTTTATTCCTGGGTTTCTTGTGTTTGTGAACTGTTTTAAATAAGATACTTTGTGAACCTTTTCTAGTGGCTGTTCAAGTACAGAAGGCCATAAATGTCACTCTAAAGACCTGCGTTAAGTAGCTTTAGGTCATGTTGTTTCTTGTAACTTGCCTGTAGAATTCTTGACTTTTCTCCATAAACAACAGTATCATCAAATAGTGGCAGTTTGGTTCTCCCCCTTTTGAAAGCCTATAAGTTTTTTTTAAAGGAAGTTTTCCACAGTGGGTGGCATGGGCTGGTCCAGAATATCCCTACATGCACCCCCTTTCTTTCCACCTAATTCCCCCTTCTCTACTTCTGCTTCCTTGCTCATCTCTCTGCCCTGCACCCACCCACTCTGAAAGCAGGCCTCTGGTTGGCTTCCTGGACCACCATTCAAATACTGTGACTGGGCAGCACCTTTGTAACAAGCTATCTTATTGGATGCTGGTCTCCCTTGCTCCTGGGTCAGTCTAAATTGTGATCCCACCAGAACTAGCTACTTAGATTGTTTTCTCTGTCATAAAACATGAATCTGCTACAAATTCCTTATCACAGACTTTGATGTGCCCTGGACATGACCAGTCAATCAGGTCAGTGGGATCAAATATGCATCTAGTGTGATGTCTGTACCTTAGACACTATAGAAGTCTGGGATGAATGAACTCCCTATCCTCTTCCCACACTCTATCTTCTACAAGAAGCTGAAGCATCAGAGAATGAGGCACACACAGTGTAGAGTCTCCAAGCCTGTAAGTGAGGGGCTCCTCACCTGTCCCCATACAAATTACTCTTCTATGGCAGAGGAAAAAGTATTCAAGCAGGATACTGGCTGGTGTTTTTGTTTTCCAGCTTGGGGAGGGATAATCAAAGAGCCAGAACCTTAGGATTCCATCTAATGGGAATGTAGACTGCTGCCACTTGCCATTGTCAGGCCTCCATCCTTTGTCTGGCCCAAGAGGTGGACCAAGGCACAGGGCAGCGAAAGGTTGCAGCCCCCACCTGCCAGCCACAGGGCTTTCTTTCCCTCTTATTGATTGGTGCTTTCACAAGAAACGCCTGCTGGGGCAACTCAATTTCTGTGCCTGGAAATTGACATCTCAGCACCACTTGCCACCAGAATCAGATTGGGACAAAAGTACACCACCTGTTTTGAAAAAGTCTTCACTGTGATATAAGCCTGACCTTTTTTTATCCTGAAGGAAAACAATGAACTGCCTGGAAAGAAGTGGTGTGAGTGGAAGAGGCAGGCTGCTTTACCCCTCCGGAGACGTGACTTTCCCTGTACCTTGTTCAGGATGGGTCTACCTAAGACAAAAGCTAATAAGCTGCTATTTATTGCCCAAAATGACTTCATTATAGTAGGTACCATTGGAAGTCCCGATTATGGTGCAGATATAAACCTTTCCTGGGAAAGTAATTTTCCTCATGATACTGTGTAATATCACTTCATCATGGCCCAAAGTATCCATTTCAACTTCACAACCCTTCTTCCTTACACTTTCTTAGATGATGCAATAAAGAAGACAGACTTTTGTCTTTATTCATAACTGAGAGAGTATTGGTGAACCACTTACTGCTTACAAAATCATTGCTTAGCAAGTACCATGTTCAGTTCCACTAATATGGCTGACAGACTGCTCCAATGCAGAGTTAACTGTGGCTAATTTCTAAAAATGCAGTATAAATGACACTGTTTCTAGTAACTTTGGGGAAAAGTGTCCCTGACTTTGTGTTGACAGAGAGAAAAGAAATGCCAGTGGCATTTTCTTGTTAGGAACAGTGCCTTCTGGGGACTGAGCAGAAGTGAATTGGGCAACAATCAATATTTCAACTCAGGATGAGACTAGGTCTGATTTAATCGTGGGGGAATTGTTTGATTGCACCGAAATCTCACAGAGAAGACCTAATCCCATTAGTAAAGTACTTTCTGCCTGAGAAGAACGGGAAGCTGAGATGAAGTAGAGGCAGAGAGAACTCCATGCCTAATTAAGAAAAGTGGAGACGGAGCTGCAGAGCAACAGCCCTTGCTCAGACCAACCAATCAGAGTTTTGCAGTACCGGGACACCAACGGCTTCAGAGGTTTTGCTTAACAAGAAATAATTTCCAAGCACATTTTAGAGAGCTTTAAAAATCAGCTTGACTGAGGCAAGATATACATACAACCAAATGTGTCCATTTTAAGGGCAGAATTTCATTGGTTTTAATACACATACAGACTGAGTTCCAAGTTTCCAGCATCTCTGTCAACACACACACACACACACACACACACACACACACACACACACACTCACACACACACCTGCTGCTGTTTGTAGATGATGCTCTCATCTCCAGCCCTGGGTCACTATGTATCTTCTTCAGTCCAATAATCCAGGTTTGCATTTTAGAACTTCATGCGAGTAGAGTTACACAGTATGCTTACTCTTATATCTGACTTCTTTCACTCCAGATAATTTTTTTTTTGGAGATTCATGCAGGTTATATGAATCCACCATAGTCATTCCATAATTTTGCAAATGGGTATTTCATTGTGTCCAATTTCATGGAAGACATTACCCCCACTTCTTTCTTCTAACCCTTATAGAAAATATCATAGTATCATCAATGGACATGCCAGAACACTGGGCAGGTGTCAAGTCTCCTGTCCAGTGGCCCATACGTTGACAGCAGAGATTCGTTCTGTCTCCTCCATGACAACTGTGAATGGTGATGGCCTTTTTGCTTTTGTCCTAAAGCAGCACATGCAACCAAATAGCAAGAGATAGGAATTGTGTGTGTGTGTGTGTGTGTGTGTGTGTGTGTGTGTGTGTGTGTGCGCGTATGTGTGCGCGTGCACGCGCGCATGCGTGTATTTTCACTGTTCTCACAAAACTACCAGGATTCAATCATGGGTTTCCACTTGAAAACATAATCCTAGTCACTTTTCAAGCCTCCCCCCACACCAGAGTACCACAGTGGGATTAAATTTACACTCTCAATAAAGTTATTATACAGTTTTGGAAATTAAATTTTGACGAGTTCAGCAGAACAGACCATATTGAAACCATAGCAGCTACCAATCCTGTAAGTGTGACTTTGTGGATATATCTAATTCCGTCTCAGGTGCCAGCAGATGTACTATGATAGATTATCCACTACAAGGCCCCTTGGACCTCTTCCATTCTGCAACTTGATAGTGACCTTTCTTCTGGAAGAGATGAGCCATGTTTCTCTATCTTTGAGCCTTGGGCTTCCTGGGTTTCATACAGCTAAAGAAAACAATATGGTGTAGGCTCAGGAGTGTCTGGGCAGCTTTCACTGTCACTGTCTCACACCTCTGACACCATCATGTTGGGAAGGATCTTGGGTTGGTATTCTGCAGGGTGATGGAACATTCCAAGGACCTCAAGGAAGTCACACCAACATGCCCCACAGTTTGTAACATATAATTGACTCACTTTAGACACCTTAGGAAAATGACTGAATAACATGTATGATCCTGGGAAAGACCGACAGAATAGCTATTGGAGGTAGTGGGAAAGACAAGGGACACTTTCAAACAGCAAAAGGCAATGGATAACTGAATATCAGGCCCCAAGTATTAAGAGTTTAATTATCTTTTACTACATAGATTGGTTTCAGGAAATACAGCTTTCTGACTCTGGTATTCTGATCCACTTAGAAAGAACCCTGGGCGGGAAGAGATATCCCATGCACCAGATATGTTGCCATGGGGATATTTTGGATGCATTATAATAGTTCAACCATCACTGTCACTTAATCTATGACAAAATACAGCAAACACCTCAGATTCTCCACATCTGGAAACAGGTGAGGGTGAACCGGAAGTCATGTACACTGGAGAATTCAGAATGTTTGGTTGGAAGCAGGAGAGTAAGATAGTTGCTGCTTTATTGCTTTGTTTTCCTTCATCTGAATTTGCCTCTCAATTAATTCACCTGGGAAAGTGGAATGACGGGAAGATTCTGTCAACTTTAACGGCTCCTGTTTCTGAGCCTGGCCCTTGACTGTGTGCTGCTTCAGGTTTTCTAGAGAAAGTCAAGCTTAGCAGAAAACCTCTCCCTGATCTGACACTGAACAGATCACTGAAACCCTAAGATCACATTTCCTCCAGAGGACCCATGTGTTCATTAGCTCCACAGACAGATGTGTTTTCAGGGCACTTACATTCCAGGTGAGTGCTGGGCTTTCGGAAGCAGTTGTGAGTGGGTCCTGCTTTATGCACTCAGATATTCCTTCCTAGCCGGGGAAGCAGACTTTCCTGTCTGTGTTAGGAGGATGATTTATAGTAAAGGCTATACCGGGAAGGCTGGAAAGAGACCAAGGATAAATTCAGTCTTTCAGTTCTGAAAGAATATTCTGGATAAAGTTATTAAGGTTAACATAATGATCACCAGAAAGAACTCTGGGAGGAAGAGGAAAAGTAGATTGAAGGGGAGAAATACAGGCAGTTTTTTGTTTAGGGCAGCTAGAATTTGGGGTGATGATAAGGAAGTGGACAATCACAAGGATAGCGAAGGGATAGAAACAAGTGCTTTCATTCTTTTGCTCACAAGCTAAAATATTCCCCCCCCCAAAAAAAAACCACAGGCACTGAAAGATTGATCTGATAAAGGGCATAAACCAAGGTGCCTGTGAACAATGTCTTATGAAGGTAATGTGAGTGTCGTGAGTGTGCTGGGCTGGCAACAATGTCCTTGCTGGAGTCCAGGTGATGAAGACCAGGAGTTGTGCCTAACTGTGGGGATAAGGATGAGACTGAGTTTAGGATATATTGTGCACAAAATTGTTGAGGACATGGTGACTGAAAAAGAGGGGTTAAGGGCCTCAGCTTCTAAACCTGGCTTAAAATACCCTCAGTGTGAGATGTCTACTGAACTCTGTTGAGACCTACATTTTACCTAATAACCACAACAGTACCAATGTCTTTGCTTTCTTTGTTGGTATGATAAAAGACAAAAAATTAACTCAACTCGCTTTGCACATGTGAGGACCTGGGTTTGAGTCCCAGAACAGCAAAGAAATTTAAAAATAGACAAACCTTACATTACTGTCATCTCACAAAGCATTTTTTTTTTTTTAGAAAAAGACCAAATTACAACAAATTTAGTCAAAGACCTTAATTAGCTACTTTTATACTTCTAGAATCTGGAATCGCTATGTTTCACAAAGCAGAACACTTTTCCTTGGCAGAGCCGGGGAGTTGGCTTTACAGACAGGGAAGCCCTAGATGGAAACAGGCGCAGAGGCTCACCACTTTCAAGTGACTTCTCTCTTAAGGTCACAATAGACAGAGCACTGAGAAGATAATGGTGGCGTGCCAGGCTCCTTCAGGTGACTTTATGTAAGGATAAAAGCAGGAGCTTCAGTATCATGCTACTGCAATTGGTCTGTTTAGGAAATTTGACATTTTCTTCTGATTTCTTTAATGGACAGTAAGTAGATTACCCAGTTTAAGCTTGTTGATGTGAACTTTTCTGTGAATGACTTCATTATTGTTTTTAGCCTGGTCTATGGGGACCCAGTGCAGTGGCTTGACCAAAAACAGAATCGTTTTCATAATATCCTACATGACTTGTGCACACACAGGTACTGCAATAAAGGAAGACACATCTATATAAACACATTCCTCTGGCCACCAGAGTGGATGGTGAAATCAAAGATCATGTGGTTTTCCCTAGAGCAGGAATTATCACACAAGGAATTGGACCTACTGAGCTTCATGAATTAGGTGCAATGATCTGCAAAGATAAGGAAACTAACTCTAATTCGGTTATGCCCAGGATCCAAAGCTGGAAGAGAAGGAAGAACTCCTTAGGATTTTAATGGCATTTGCTTTAAACTTCCCAGCATCTCTCCCACCACCTCTCACAATCACCAGAAAAGACAACAGAGGAGTGGATGGTTACAAACTTGGGGATGTGAGGACCAGGACGGAAGTCTTTAGAATTTGTTTGTTTGCTTTAGCTACTGATAAAGCTGCTTTGAAATTTCCAAATGTTTTGTAATATCTGAACGCACTCATAGTTATGAAGAGCTCTTTGCTAATTTCCTACAGGAGACACATCTTGTTCCTTTAAGGAAACTTGGTCCCTAGCCCTGCTTTGCCATTGAAATGCTTGTTTGTTGTGTGTCTGTGTGTATTTGAACAATCTTTTGATGCCACAAGGACAATTAATGATGTGATGTTGAGTTTCCAGATCTTTCAGATGCCTTTGAAGATCAGTTACAAGACGAGACAGGTGTCTTTTTTCTTATCCTAGTCTTCCCTGAAACAGGTAGGGGCCATGTTGTGTCCTGCAGCGAGCCTCAGTAGTAGATTCAAGGAGGGTTTTAACTCACAGGCCACAATCTCTCTCCTTTCCAGGTTCCTGCACCAGATTAAACTAGAATTCACGACACTCCTAAAACAGGGGATATCCAACGAACTGCCAAACGCCAAATTGCCCTGAAACTGGTGCACCCCATTCATGCAAAGGTGAGTCCTGATTATCCCAGAGTTCCCCTTATTCAACAGTTCTTCCCTGTTTGAATGTCAGCTGTCATCCTCTATTGGCTTTTTAGCTTTGGCTTCCTTTTAACTCATAGAAATCTTGTTATAAAATCAATTCTCTTTTAATGGGGGTTCTGGTACCAGGTTTCTGCCTTACTTGGAACAATTGCTGACACTGTAGCCTATGTAATCCATATTGGGGACTCCATATTATCCCTTGAAGTCATGGTGCCCGTGACAAGTATGGCTATCCATAGTAGCCTTGTTAACATTTGTCAACCCTCTTTTGAGTCAAAATTGGACCTTTGCCCTCTAATTTCTTACTGTCCTTTCCCTTTCAACTCATGTCTGGACTATTTGATTATGGCTTAGATTTTTGTTGTTTGTTCTGGTAGTTTGCACACAGCTCCCTATGGTTACTCTAGATAGCCACACCATCCCTCCCTAGCCCATCCCTATCCTAAGCAGATGTCCAAAATGTCTGGAAACCAAGCACAAATGTTTCCATCCCTCACTGGCATGGATGATGCTGTTTCCAGACACCCAGATGTCCTTACTCACCCACTCTAAACTATTGGGACAAGCTCCCCGTTCTGCCACATGTGTAATACAAACTCTGAAACTCACAGATTCATTTATTTGTCAGTGCCAGTAAGTACTTCTTTCTCATCAGATCTGGGTACCTAAGTGAGAAACAAGCACTGAACATTGAAAAGAAATCACTTGTGCAATTCTGATTGATCACCTCCACATTTTATGAACTTTGGAGTTTTAGCTTGAGAGAAGTGCATATGAGGCTATAGAACACTGTGTAAATGCTACTATAATGGACAATAAATGTCTTAAAAAGTCAGTGTGTCATACTAGGGAAAACTAATGAAAGTATAGGCAGTTGATGCATGTAAACTTGGGATGAGTGTTACAGAAATGATACTTGAGGGAAAAAGATAACTTGAAAATAACAATGAGAGATGGTTCCATTTATGTAAGATTTGAGAAATAATATTACTTTGGAGCTTAAATAATACATTGGAGGCTCACAGAGATTAGGATAGGGATGGGCTTGTAAGGGATGGTGTGGCTATCTAGAGTAACCATAGGGAGCTGTCTGCTAATGGTAAAGTTAAGTGTCTTGATTGCTGTGATGTTTATACATGTGGTTAATTTACAAAGAACTATAATCCAACATGCAAATGTACAAATGAACATGTGAAAAACCAGTGAAATTCAGATAAGTTTTGTTGGTTGCCCCTGTGCCAATTTATTGACAGTACCTTCTTGTGCCTCTGTTTCTCCATAGGGTAATAACAATATACCAACCTTAGAGTGTCTTTATGTAATAGACAATATAATAAACAGTATCATAATGAACATAAGTATCAGTTATGGCACAACACACATTTAGTATGTCTAATGATCTATCCACCCATTGGTTCCACCCATCTATTGCTTCCTTCATCTACCCATCCCTCCACTTACCTACCTATTTATCCATCCATCCATCCATCCATCCATCCATCCATCCATCCACTCAATGTTTTAATTTATAGGTCTAAACACCCCTCTCTTTTGTCTGTATCTCATGTCAGATCAGATTTGGTTTAGAATCCAGTCATATACCTAAACCCAGGAAAATATACAGGGGATCTCCTTTATAGCTGACTGACCCAGTCATACAAAGGATAGCTCTTGATTTTTCTGGAGTTCCCAATTTATTCAGTATCATTGAAGCCATAAACCTTTGCTACTTGGAACTGGCTAACATCCTTCATTGGCTCCCTCCCTCCCTCCCTTCCTCCCTCCCTCCCTCCCTCCCTCCCTCCCTCCCTCCCTCCCTCCCTTCCTTCCTTCCTTCCTTCCTGTCGTCTTTTCTTCAGTCCCTCTGTTTTCCATCCATTTATTCATTCACCTCTTCATTTTTCTACTCTTTCATCCCTTTGGAAGAGCTTATAACAAAGTCATAATGTAAGTTAATAAAAAAAAGTCATGGAAATCAGTGCAATGCTGACCTACTATGTGTACTTCTTCCCCCTTCTTTGTTTCTCAGGATATTTTTGCTCCTGTATGTGAATTCTCCAGAGATATATTTACTTCTTTGTACCACATAATGTAATACTTAGGAATATAAAACTGCTTTATCAAATTCCCCAGGCCTTTTGATTCACCAGCACTGTTATTTTTATTTTTATTTTTGCTCATCAGCACCATTTTATCTGCTACATCAAATTTTCACCTTTATGCAAATCTGTGGAAGGTCTAGAATGTCCCAGAACATTATTTGACAACTCTAAATGTGACACCTCATAAAATTATAGAACGGATTACAAAACTAAGTCAGGCAGATTTAATTTTAAAATGCATTGTTCTTCAATCCTTACATTTCATAAGGAGGATTCTAAGAGTCAGTCAGAGTTTAGGTAGAAGTGAACTGAGAACAAGAAGTGCTAGGGTACTTGCCTAGGATGTGCTAGGTCCTGAGTTTCATACTTGGAACTTAAAAAACAAACAGACAAATAAATAAAGACAATAGGAGTAGATGCTAAACAATGCAGAATAATGAGAAATTCACTTCAGGAAGGAAAGCTCAACTATGAACAGAAATGACCAATATGTGGACAATATAATGTGCTAAGCAATGAGAGTGTTTACTGGTGTGTTCCCTTCACACTCTGCACTGGAACTTGCAGGTGACAGTTCCCATTTTGAGTAAATCAATCATTCATGACTGAAAGTCAGTCTGGTCTGGTGGCCACCAATCAGATAGATCTGATGCCTCGATTTATTTATTTTTTCTTTTTTCTGAGAGATAAGAGTTTCACCATGTAACCTAGCTTGCCTCAGACTAACAATCCTTCTGCCTTAAACTTCCAAGTGCTGGAATTGCACCTATGTGTCACCACATTCCTTTCTGTACTCACATCTCACATCCCTAAAACATCTCTATCCTGAAAACTCCCTTGTTATTTTATTTGTTATATCTTATAGGCTTCTTTCTAATTTATAGATAAAAAATTAGTTAGAGAGACTTATGGGTTGAATAATGGCAACTTGGTGATGGACACATATACAGTGATGACTCCATAATATCTTATAGCCTAGAGTCATTGTAGCATCTTGTTTTAAATCCATTGCATGGTGTTTACAGAACTGCAGAATCAGTAAATAATGCATTATTTCCAGAATGTATCACTGTCATTAAGTGATGGCTCACATCAATTTGGCTAGCTCTATAGAAGGGTTAAAAGGTACCAGGCCCACACATAGTGACAGCTCACTACAAGATGGGTGGCCAATACACAGTGGTATGTGTCATCCAGGCAGCCACTGACTAACAGACCTGCAGCCAACCCACTTATACCTGATCTCTTGTACAGCTCCTGTATAGACATTTCCATCTCTCCATTCTTATATCAAATACTGTGAATTTCCCTTATTATTCCCATTTATGTTCCTTTCTTCCAGCAGTACCAATCTCTACTAGTATGATTCAAAAGGTCACTCTTCCTGCTTGCATTTTCTTTGACTTCAGGTGTCCATTCTGATACAACCTGTCTAATGGGTTCTCCATTGCCTGGTTAATGATTAGACAGTCACCATTTCACAAATACTTTGTCTATGAGCATCAATAGTCAAGTCAGTGTAGTATCAGGTGGCTTCTACTGGTCTTAAAGATGATGCCAACTCTCCTTAGCATAGGAAATAAGGCTTCTCACCAGCTTCTATTCCATATTTTCCTTTCTCTTTACTCCAGAGATTCAGACTTCACTTTATTTATCCTCAGTAGTTCATCTGTCTTTTAGTGCCTTGTGCACTTTCAAGGATCTAACTTGGATAAGTAAGTGAATAGATGGGAGCATGAACAGCTTGTGTAGATGACAGATGGATGGGTGGAGGGATGCTTTGTTAAATGGGTGACAGTAAATTGGTGATGGATGGGTGGTAAAGGGTGGGATGAATATTTTAAAGATGAAGACAGATTATTGTTGGAAAACGTGAGAAAGAACAGACTTGATTAAGATTGGAAACTAACAGTTAATCAGAAATTACTATGGGGACTGGAGATAAGGTTAAGTGGCCAAGAGCTTGTAGCTCTTATACTGGACCAGAATTTGATCTCCAACACTCACATAGGGTAGCTCTCAACAGGGTACCCGTAACTTGAGCCTCAGGGTATCCAATACCTTCTTCTGGCCTCCTGACTATACCCACATGAACCCACACACATTCACATGGGCACATAAATAATAACATAAATCTTTTGAAAATCACAGTACTTTTATAAACTGCTATAAGGTGACATTATCTTCCTCTTGTATAAGAAAAGAACTGTGGCTCACAGAACATAGCAGCTTCAGATCCGAGTGAAATACATCAGAAATCCAAGCTCTGGAAATTGTGTTGCCAACTTTAGTGTGGGGCTAAGCGGCTGATGAATATACTAACTTTTGAGTGCTATCTAAAAAAAAGGAAAAATATTCACATTCAGCACTGAGGAACAAAATCATGTGTGATTTGGGACCAACAGCTAGTAGGGAGTAGCTGAGTACATGCAATCTTTCGTGCTCACTACCTAACATGCAGGCTGTATGTGATACACCCCTGAGCACCAAATGTACATACTTAGTATAAAGACAAGGAGCAAGGGGAAGTGTAGGGAACAGAAATCACCATGCTGAACAAAAAGATTTTCTTAAAGGCAATGAATAAATCTGATAGCATGAACTGCAAAAATCAAAACAAAATACCAGAATCTAGAAATCTAAAGAGAGCTTACATGTTCTAGTAGAGAAGACATAGAGTACTCTCAATTTTGATATCCTCTGAGAGGTGGTTGGAGGCACAATGTTGGTACAAAATTGTACCTGGTGAAAATTGAGGGAACGAGTCTAGCTGTCCCTGTGAAGGATTGAATATATGTCTCTGTGAAGGGGTTGAAATTGTTCTCTTGGAATAGTGAAGGGTCCTAAAGGACTTTATTTAGGGAAGTGCAGAAACCTGTGTGGTGATATTTTGTTTCCCAATATATTGCCCACCTTAATAAACTTATCTGGGGTCAGAGAACAGAACAGCCACTAGATAAACATAGAGGCCAGAAAATGATGGCACACACACCTTTAATCTTATCATTCTGGAAACAGAGATCCATCTGGATCTCTGCGAGTTCAAAGCCACACTGGAAACAGCCAGGCAGTGGTGACACAGAACTTTAATCCCAGGAAGTGATGGCAGAAAGCAGAAAGGTATAGAAGGCGTGAGGATCAGGAATCAGAGCCTGTTAAGATTTTAGGCTTTTGAGCAGCAGTTCAGCTGAGATTCATTCAGATGAAGACTCAGAGGCTTCCAGTCTGAGGAAACAGGATCAGCTGAGGATTTGGTGAGGTGAGGTGGCTATGACTTGTTGTTCTGCTTCTCTGATCTTCCAGCATTCACCCCAATACCTGGATTCAGGTTTGTTTTTATTAATAAGACCTTCTAACAATTCATGTTACATATCTGCATTTACTCAAGTGTGCTTTGCAGAGCAAGGGGCTAATGGGACCAGCTGGGAATCTGTAGTATGTACTGGGATCAAAGTGGGGCTAAGATGTGATGTCTCCCAAGCAGTACAGATCAGACTCTCTCCTCCCTGTCTGACCTGATAATGAGCTTTGCAACACAAGAGTGGAATGGTTCATTTCTTTCGTCAGGCACGTAATAGTTCTAAGTAGGAAGAAAATAACTACCTCCCCTCAGAAGTTGCAGCAGGAAGATCACCACACAAGACACAAAACCAAACCATATTTCAACTGCAGGCAAAGACGTGGCTCCTAGTGACTACTGGGGGTGAGTGTCCAACAGGTAGAGACTGATTCTCAGCATCCCCTCAGTCTGCAGTTCCAGTACCGACATCTAAGGATTCTCCAACCATCCAGTCCTCACTGTGAACAAAACTCTCAGTCTTCACCAGAGCTTTGGCAAAGTGAACTTTATCCCAATTAACCTTTGCCTAAATACTTTTGGATGACAATCGGAATCGTCAGTACCTATGCAGGATTCTGATGTCTTTTAGGAACAAATTCTATAGAACCTGTGTTTGCCTTGGCTGGATTTCCAAGGCAAGCAGGATTATATGACAAATTGCTGTCATTGAAAGCACTAAACCTTATGAACTTATTATTCTTCAATAAATTCTGATACTATAGAAAAACACAAACATGTTCATCTATGTTTCTGGCATAGCATGTGCACAACATGGGTGTAGGCGTCTTGTGTCTCATCTAGGCCCTGAGGGTTATTTTTTTCAATTTGAATTATGGATTCTTTTGCACTGGCAGTATATTTCATTAGTAAACAAAGATAGGAAAGAGTGGAGAAGGGTAATGGAGAAATTCAATGGCATTGACATGATGTTCTCAGGCTTGTGGACTAGGCTGTATTTACAAAAAAAAATTGACAGTCTTGAATCCAGAGCTAGTGTGATTTGAACATTCACTTTTGAACACCCAGAAAACCCAATTTGATTGGTTATTGAGTTTTCTTTTTCACCCATGCTTACTGTACAAAGAACACCAACAATGGAACATCAAGCAAATTCATCACTACTCATTAGTAAGAAGAATAATTAGAAGAAAGATGAGGAAAGCCATTAGATGTGAAGATCTACCTTGAAGGTACAATTATTTTTAGCAGAACCAGTATAAAAAGGAGGCATTTCTGTCTGACAAAGTGACTGCACTATGGAATTGCTGGTCTTAAAGGTGTCTCAAGAGTGGACATTTTTCTGGCCTTTTCTAAAATTTACTTGTTCTGATCCTCACTGAGTAAATGATTGATAGTTTCACCAAGTTACAAGATTTTGAGACAACTTGCTATAAAATATGAAATAATGCAAAAATAAAAGTAATGGTATTATGACACAAAATCATAAATATTTGACAAGTTTCAGAGTCTTAGTTTGCAGAGAAGGGGGAACTGTGCCTGGCATCCATCTGTGGGTTGGAGACACAGTTTCCCTTACACAGAGGAGGGGTCCAACTCCCTGGGTCCTGGAAGTGTGCGTGTTATGCTGATATAGCATCACGGCTTAAAGAAATTGTCAAAGGCAGAAAAGAGCCTGCTTAAACTCTCTGAAGACCTGGGTGGTTGCACAATCCTAAAGGGCCCTTTATTCCTCTTTACTCAAGTTTTCTATGTTGCTCTCCAATCAATAATTTGAGGTTGTCCTCTTTGGAAAGATGGAGCTTGCATTTAGAACTGGGGCCTGAGTCACATACCTTAGGACACGAGACAGGATGAGAAGTGAAGCGTGGGCCCAAGAGAGGAAGCCTATGTAATCTACTCAGGAAGATGAAGTGCTTCAGGAAAGAGATTGCTTCTGCCCAGACAAAACTTCCTCATCACCTCTCCACCAGCTGGACAGAACTCCAATGAAGGCTTCTTCACAAGTTAACAGTTAACAGTGTGATGTACTTATCAAATATTCCCTATATCAAGCCCTATCTTAGTCACTTTACAAGGATCTAGTTATCTCATGCTTCCAAGAATGTTCAAGACCCAGTGAAGTCCATAAACTTACTCCATTTTCCACAGATAGAGAACTAAGGACCCGGGTCCAGGACCTGTGCCCTCCACCACCATCTTCTGCACCACAGATACCATGATATCATGGATCTGCAGTTGGAGTTTCTATCCCAATGGGACCACAGCGAACAGGAACATACTGTAAAGAACAGAACTCAAGCTATGCCATAGACTGATTATCCTGTCTCTAAGGCTCCCCTGAAGACTGAGTTAGATGACATTCATGGTCACTAGTCAAAAAGAAGTGGGAACCAGGGGCTCATAACTTGGTTTTATTTTCTGTGCAAATGATGAGTCACTTTCTCTCCTCTGAAATTCTACAGATTACTTTCTAAGCCACTACTCCATCTCTAGAGCTCTGAAACAATAATTAATATCATCTTTGTTTCCTAAGCATTTCTTTACACTTATTTTTATTCTCTGTTCTTTGTGCTATTCTACTAAAATGCATAGCAGGGACACTATAGGAATATTAATCTCTCTTTGATAATTTAGAAGGCTCTTCAGAGTTCCCTAGCCCTCTGGGTTATCATTTAAACATAAATTATCCTTCCTTGGTTGCTAAGCAGAAGACTTCATTAACAGAAAGTCCTGTTTAATAGATGCCAAATGGCAGAGAATTTTCTATAATTGAATGGGCCACAAGCTAGCAACTTTTGAATCATGAGTGCCTCATGGATATTAACTGGTCCCTTTCAGTCATAGAATAGGAAGGCTGATGAGAACTGATAGCAGGTAGGTACTGGTTCTTGAAGCCACACAGGGCAATATTGCTCATGAGAAACCTGCCCATCACTAGTAATAGACCATGAAAAATCCCCTGGGTCTCCCTTGAGCCCCATCAGCATGAACCAGAAACCCATAGTCAGAGGAATTTATGTGTTTCCCATGTCATGAATATCATCTTTTGTTGTGTGAGAGTGAAAAGTTTTGTGTGCAGATGTACACACTTGGTAGTAGAGGAAAGGTGGAAGCAAGACAGGGGCTACTCATTTAAACCAGGTTTGCTGTATCCATTGGAGAGAAAGGGACTTCCACAATGAGTACTCTTGGTCATACCACAGCTGCAAATATCAAGTGCTCTGGACATATCTAATGTAGTTAAGTACAGGAAAATGACGACAATGACAGAACGGTGGAGCTTCAGCACTATTCAGGGCTTTGAACATTGTGCAACCATAGCCCTCAGCAAGTATGAAAGAGAGTAGCCACAGAACACTGAGATCCTTGAACTGCACAGGGCCAAGCATCTTGGGGTGCATGAAGTAGTCCTGGGGCAGAGCACATCCCAGGAAGGAGATGCAGGAATCTGTCATTCTCTGTCCTGATTTATATGAATTTCATAAGTTACCAAGAATTCAAATATTCCCAGACCTCAAAGATACATGAAAAAATGTAAAGTAGATATCTAAACCCCTTTACTGTAGCGAAAAGGTATCGGAAATGAATTATTTCCTTGGCCCTGGAAAGAGATATTACTTGTCTGAGAACCTGTCTGAAAACCCCAGCTGGGCAGCTCATCATCACCTGTCATAACTCGACTCTAGCAAGGCATGTGCTGAAGAGCACACTTACAGAGACAACTTGGAGAGCTTCATCTTCTTCAAATCCAGAGACAAGACAGGCCTGCAATCAATGTTCATTGTTTCGGCTTCATGTGACTTATTAATCACATCTTCCTCTCTGTTATGCAGGCATTTCATAGATACTGATAAAATGTTCTCCAGAGCAAGAAATCTCAGGAGAAGCCAGCATCATTTCAGCAGCCATCTATTTCTCAGCTGAGCTCAGTCACCTGTTTCATAGGGACATCTGTCACATCCATTACCTGCCCATCTGGTCAGCTCTAATGATGTATCATCTTCACTAACACTGGGCTGGGGGGTGGAGATGGAGAAGTAGATGCCAGGGTAAATATTTAATGGAGTAAACACTCTGCAGTGCAGAACTGCGTTGATGGAGAGAATCGCAGTTTAAAGCACAGCTCAGTTCTGAGAAGGTGGATAGTCTATGAGAGGTCTGGGGACATAGCTCAGTTGATCAATGGCTTGCCTTGCAAGAGTGAGGACTTGAGTTAGATCCATAGCACCTATGAAAAACAAACATGTGATAACACACATTTGTAATCTCAGCATGGGGGAGGTGGAAATAGGAAGCTTCTTGGGGCCCACTGCCAAGTCAGACTAATTGGTGAATTACAAGTCAAGTGAGAGATTTTGTCTAAAAAAAAACTAGGTTTTCAGTACCTGAGCTGTGATACCTGAGATTGACCTCTGGCCTCTATACACAAGTGCACACACATGCATGCACATACACTCACAAGGCAGATAGTCTATTAAAGAGAAATGGATAAAAAGAAGTCATAATTCAATAGAGAGACCTAGACAAATTCACAAGGATGAGTAAATAAGAGACACTGGCATCAAACTGAGCTGCCTAGGGTGTAGCAACACTTGGAAGTTCTGGGAGCTCAATTTGACTTTGAAAGTGGAAGAATTTGAACGCTGGTGTTGGCACTGAGATGTATTGCCAGATAGACATCAATGGAGGCTATTAGTCACTGTAAGGAGCCAGACTCCATAGAGATAGCCAGGCTTGCTTACAGCTCACAGCCAAAGGCTTAGCAGTGGGCAGGTATGAAGACTTTGACACTGCAAGGTCTCAGTGATTCAGGAGTGTATAAGCACAGGCTGTTTAACCCTATCTGGCATGCCTCTGAAGGGCTGTGTAGCTCTAGTGTGTCCTGTCCTGTGGCTTCAGATTCAACTTCTTCTGCCAGTCCAGTGTTTCTTCTCACCCCTCCATATGACTCAGTCCTGGCGTTCCTTCATTGCTGCAATTAAGACAGAGACAATGGTGACATCCCTTGTTTAGGAAAAGGGAAGGCAGAATACAGACCTGATGCCATATTAAAGAGGACCTAAAACAGACTCAGGGAAATTTCGGTGTGAGTGGGTATAATTCCCCTCCACTTCCTCTCTTCTCCACAGTACTCCAAGTCAAACCTATCTTTATCATCATATAGGGGAGTTCTAACAACTCAAGATTTCAGAAATGTTTGTGACCTGTTTTGATCCACAGGCCTTTTTTTTAAAGGTACAGCTGACTCATTGTTTGCAACATATTATTTGTGGATTTATTGTTGTCTCCCAAATGGACTCATCTATGCTTAGCCCATTACATATCATTTCTTTTTATCTATATCCTGCATGACTCCCTCACTGGGGCCTTGTAAAAGCCAGCTCCATTCTCCAAAGGGCCAGGCATCATGACCAAATTGCTTCTCTCTAAAATTTCATAAGGCAATTTCTACTTTATTGTTCAGACCATTCATAAAAACACAGTTACAGCTGCACAGAAAATGTCCTGGAGCCAATCTAATGTGTTATAGTGTCTCAAGGGTTAATATCCACTTGAGAATGTTCAGTATAATTCAAGTCACATTGTTACTTGCTAATTTCAAACTTCTTGGAATTTTAATAAGCTGTCATTGAGTTGATTTAACTATATCTGTCACCAATCTCAAAAGATTTATCTAGGCAAATGTAGTCATGTTTTTTATTGCAGGCAAATTAGATTTAATTTTGATCTAAATTTTTTTTACAATATTCCTTTAGATAATTTAGCATTTCCTGTAGTTTTCTGAACTTGAGACTGAAAGTTGTTGGTATTGTTCCTCATTTGTCAAAATATGTATGTGCTCAGTTCTTTTATTTTAAACCTTACAAAGAACCTTCTACCTTTTGGAGGCCCCTTTTGAACAAAGCTTTTTTCTCAATTCTGTTTTGGCAAAGAAATCTCATGTTATTGTTATTTTATTCAGAATCTCTAACCCTTTAATATCTGATCAAATTTCTCACTTCCCATCCTTGATATTTAATTCTTTTGACTTGCAAAGCTAGGAGCAAGCATCTGCGAACATTAACATCTAAGCAAGTGTCCACCCTGATCCTCTATTCTGTTCCTTGATATAAATTTCCATGTGTCTCTGCTCTATACAGTGTTGAGTTCAATCACTTTCCCCTAGTGCATTATTCACAGAAAAATAAACAACAACACACTCTTTGTCATTCTTAAAAAGTATCTGGTGGGTAATTTTTCTTATCAGCTTAAACCAGTTACTCTATAGCTCTTGGAGATGCAGATCACATGTAGACACATTTTTATTTGTCCATGTATCAGTTTGGTAGTCCATGAAAATCACTCTCACACCTCAATGATTCCATTTACATGTTGAAACCTCAGAAGAATACAAATCCAAGATGAGGGATAGGCTACCTTTGATATAGGCAAAAAAAAAAGTGTCTCCTGGCAGAACCAGTCCAGGAGCAATTCACAGTGGGTGAATATAATCCCATCTGTTTGCAACATCTGTTGGGCTGCTCATAGGCACACCCAAGAATAGGATTTGTTCAGCTGGAGATTCATGATCATTTCCTGATAAGGGGACAAATTGCAGAGGAAATCCATGGATATGGTAGGATTTTGTATCTAAACTGGGTTCCCATGCAAATTCAGACTGAGTAATGAATGAGTAAATGGTGGAAGGGATTTCCCAAGTTGTTCAGTCAAGAAACAGCATGTGGCATGTTAACAGTCAAAATGTATGGCTGGATAAGCAGCATCTCCGAGCATTGATGATAAGTGCACATTTTTGGGCCCTTCCCTACTTTGGTGAAGGCATCAGTCTGAGAAGCCTTCTGGGAATCTGACGCTCACAGAAATTTGAGAAGTGTGGACATGTGTTCTTGTGACAACAGCTATTTCTCTCTTACTTGATCCATAATTAACCCCTGTAGAAGAGCTTTAGTTTTGATACAGTTTCTTTGCATAGTATGTCCTGGTTATAGGTCACAAAGCCCCAGGAGCTAAAGAGACTTCCTTAAAACTAAAGACATCTTTAGGGAAATGTCAGGTTATTGGCTACCTCATGCTGATAGAAGCAAATGGGACGAATACTTAGAACCCCCAAATTATCAATGGTCACTGAAAAGCTATGCATCAAATTAGGCCTCAGATGGGGAGAAGCCACCATTGGTGCATTCTGCATGATACCAAACCATGTTTCATTCAACCAACTGATGTGTGTCTATGCCATTTTTTTAAAGTGGCACAGTATTTTAGGTACAAATAGGAATAGGCACTTAACTAAAGGATCCATTTCTCCTTAGAGAATGCTTGTTAAAGAACCTGAGAAAAAGGAAAGAGGCCTCATGAAGGATAATCTTTCCAAAACAGTCATTGTTTCCTACAGTCCCTTCTCCTAAGACTCAACTATGCCGGGGAATTTGCATGTATGTGTCTTGACCAGTACACAATGATCATAATTTGATGACAAAAATATTTCTCTTTACATTTTTATTTAAGTTGGATTTTTACATTTGTGTAGGTGTGTGTGTGTGTGTGTGTGTGTGTGTGTACATGGCATGAACATGGAGGTCAGAGGACAGCTTGCAGGAGTAGGTTCTATTCTTTTAAAAAGTGGGTTCCAGGGATCACAACCAGTGGTCAGGCCTGGCAGCAAATACCCTTACCAAATCATCCCAATTGCCTTCCTCATCTTGTGTGTGTGTGTGTGTGTGTGTGTGTGTGTGTGTGTGTGTGCGCGCGCGCACGCGCGCACGTGCGCATGTGAGCACATGCATGAGCGCGTGCATGCACGTGTATAGGTGTACATATATACACATATACATGCCTGTGGAGGAGTAAAGGACAAGTACAGCCTGAGGCCTTTCCTCAGATGCTCTCCATCTTTATTTTTCTCGACAAGATTGCATGTTGGCCTGGAACTCAACAAGTAAGTTTTGCTGGCTGGTTAGGGAGATGCATGGATCTGTCTGTCTCCATGCTATCAGCTCTGGGATTACAAATACATGCCAACATATCTGAGGAAGTATTTTGTTTTTTCCTAACATGGATTCTGGGAGTTGAAATCAGCTCCTTGTGCTGGCATGGCGAGTACTTTACCAACAATGCCCTTTATTTACCCCTTTAATAATTCAAGGGGTGGTTCCCACCACTAAAGTGATACATGTCCTGTTCTGAAAACAAGACTACAAATAAAATTTCTTGACTTACTGCTTGGATGATATTAACAAATAGAAGCAAAATTGTCATTGTTCTTTGTTTTCATTTTAATTTAAATGGTGCTATAATCCTCCCCTCTACTGTTGCCCAAAACAGAAGAAACTTAAGAACTGGAGGCCACTATGCAGTGTATGCAAATAGAACACAAGAACTACATTTCCAGAAAAAGTACATGAAACCCCAACCCCTTGCCCCAGGAGATCAGAGGAGAGCATGGCAGAAAAATACTATCAATTTGTTCAAAGATAGAGAAACTTGAAAGCAAAGGATGAAAATGACTCATCACATACAGGGACCCTGGATAAGACTCAGAGGTGAATTCAGAAGAGAAACCATGGAGGCTGCACAGCAGTAAGTGACATTTTCACAGTGCTCAGAATGCAAAAATACAATTGAGTCTACCATGAATTCTACACATAGGAAAACTGTCCTTAAAAAATGAGTGAGAAGCTGACATGCCCAGATTTATTTTACAAACAGAAGTGTCACCAGCAGATCTATCTTACAAGAAATGTAAACAAACAAATAAATATATATTCTTATGCTGAAATATAAATTCATTGGGAAGTAACTAAAATCCATATGAAGGAAAACAATACACAGCCATTGGCTAAATCAGATAAATATAACATTATAAAAGTAACTTTGCTTAGGGTACCCTCTCATATTAGATTTAAAATACAAATATAGATCACAGTTATTAAAAACCTGTGGTAAAAAGCTTATAATGATATGATTTACATTACAATAATAGAACAATATAAGAGAAAGCACAAAGTAATGGAGCTATATAAGAGCAAAATTGTGGCTGGAAATGTAGCTTAGTGGTAGAGAGCTTGCCTAGTTTACATAACGTCCTGGTTCAATCCTCAGCCCTACAAAAAATAAATGAGTGAAGTTTTAATATATTTAAAATTTAGTTGATATTACGCTTGAGTGATAGAGAACATGCCTAGCATGCCTGAGGCCTTCGTTTAATAATAATGATGATGATGACAATAAAGTGGTATTAATCTAGCTATATTGTTATAAAATTAGATGTTAATGGTAGTCCTTGGGGGAACCATTAAGGGATCAATTCATAGTAAACTCACAAGATAATTAAAATTGTACACAATAATATTTATTTAATTCAAAAGAAGTCAGCAATAGATTCTTAGAGGAACAAAAGGACAGAAGGCATGTTGCAAAATAGCATGTGTAAATCTCACCTTATCAGCAGTCATTTTAAATAGGAATGAAAAAACTTTCTAATACAAAAGCTGAGACGATAAAAAAGATTAAATGAAAAATTTTATTGATTCAACTACCAGTTGTCTATAGGAAATGCACTTTAACTTCAAATGAACACATTGTATGGAAAGAAAGGAGCAAGATTCATCAGCTAAGCAGCAACCAAAGGAATTCTGGGAAACTTACACTAATACATGAAAAACACTTTAAGTCAGAAACTGTCACCAGAGATAAAGCTGGACATGTTGTTATAAAGATGGAAATATTGATACATCCCAAAGATGGTAGCCAACATAATAATACACAGACAAACAACACAGGCCCCATGTGAAAGCAAAACAGCACTAATGTGAAGGAAAATGGTCAGTGCAGACATACCAGCTAGAGATGTTAATATGCACTTGCTAAAATGAACACCATAGCTACGCAGGAGAAGAAAGATGCACTACTGACCTCTCAGTTCCTAAACTCACTGCAAAGGCACAGGAATCAACAGAGTGTGGTGCTGGCATAACCATGGATATATAAGATTTAAAAAGATGAAATGTATAGCCAGGAAGTGAACCCTTACCTTTACAACTATTTAATTTTTGACTAAGATGCCAAAATTATCTAATAGGGAAAATAAATTGTTTTTTCAGTTAATGACTCTTTGATAACTGGGTGACCACACTCAAGAAGTCCTATTTCTAATGAAAAAGAACTCAAAGTGGCTAAAAAGTTAAACACATGCCCCAAAGCTGTAAAGATATTAACAGACAACAGGAGGAACCTCAAGTTCCATAAACTGGGCTGAGTCTGCATGTCTTGATTTAAGACACAGAATCACAAGCAGCGAAAGGACAGTAAGGCAAGTTGTGCTTTTTCAAAATGTATGTACTTCTTGATATTCCATGAGGAAAGTGAAAATGTAGCCTACAGAAATATGCAAACCATATTCCTTTAGAGGCTTGGATACAAACTAATGAAAGAATGTAACAGTCAAAAATGACACATAATCCAATTTAAAAGGTAACAAATAATTTATATAGATGTTTCCCCAGAGAATATATACAAATGACCAATAAGCACATGGGGAAAGATAGGCAATGTTATCGGTCATTGGACACATACAGTTCAAAGCTACTGTGAGATATTACATTAGAGCCTCTGGGTGGGATATTATATTAGAACCACTGGCTTCTGGGAAGTGCATGATCCTCTGTGTAGGGTAACTCCAATTAAACTCTTTCACATGGAAATACATTTAGGAAGCTCATGAAATAGTTGATTTCATGTTAATTTTTCAAATGTCCTTCAGTGTTAATTATTTTTCCCTTAGCAACTCTACTGCCCTACCTTCTCATCTCTCTCTCAACTTAAACCTCCCTCTTCACTGTTGCCCTTTTCTTCTTCATATCACTTGTGAACACAACTTTTAGAATATATTAAAACCCATTTGATGATATGCTTTAAAAGACTGATTTTAAGAAATATGAAATAAAGCTCAATTAAACAAAAAATAAGTGAATAAAAATTAATTTAAAAAATTACAACAGTTGATGGGTATAATTCAACAATATGACTATGAACCATTCCTAAGTGAATATCATAAGCATAATACAAAACTTAAATTTGCTACACTACATTGTTCTTATTTACAAGTGCTTCAGGTTTTTCAGAGGACATCATATTCAGTGTGTTTCATTAGATCTAATGGTTATAATCCTATGAAAGACATGTATACACTTTTTCCTAAATTCATGCAATAAAATTTGAGGCACACGGAATTTAAGTCATCTGCCCAGGGCCACTGAAGGCCAGTCCTCAGCTGTCAACCAGAAAGGTTTAAACATAAACTCCAGAGCATGCATGTTCTCAGATTCACAGGACGAGGCATGCTGTTATTGCTATCTGCTTTAGTTCTCTGTTTCCTTCCTTACTTCCAAAAATGCACATTCTCACTTCATTTTACAGATTAGGAATCAAGTTCTTGAACTAAATGTCCAAAGATGACTTGGTACTGTGTGGTGGGGCTACTATTTAAACTTGTTCAATCTGTTCAGAAGAAGAACAAGACAGTTTCTGAACAATCGATCAGCTTACGAAAATCTGCAGCTAAGAAGCTCCACAACACTGTTCCATCAGAAATTTTAATTAAGAAAGCAGTGACCATCACCATGTACCATTTATTAGGCCATTTTGTTTACAGACCCTGAGGTCAATACATATGGTATCCTGGAAAATGAAAAACCACAGGTACAGAACTCACATCCATGGTCACCAATTTGGGGTGGGTTGTGGGAAGACAAACTAGATACATGGGGTCCAAGACAGCTCTCAAGGAGATGGGGTGCTCTGCTTCTAACTGTGGCAGAGAAAGGACAATGCACATGCATCGGTACTCAGATCTGCAAACCAGAAAAGGAGACTGTTACTGTGTATAAATTATAACTGAAGAACATGAAATTGAAAGTCAGTTGGTGGTGGCAGCTGGAAAGGCGGCCAAGGAGGTAAGAGCACACATGCTGCTTTTCCCAGTTCTCAACACCCAAACGGCATAACATGCTATGGAATGTTGTTCTGTATGCTGTGAATGTGTGTTGTTCTGATTGGTTGATATATAAAATGCTGATTAGCCAGTAGTCAGGCAGTAAGTATAGGTTGGCAAGCAGATGAGGAGAATTCTGGGAAGAGGAAGAGCAGAATCAGGAGTCGCCAGCCAGACACGGAGGAAGCAAGATGACAAAGCAGAACTGAGAAAAGGTACCAAGCCATGTGGCTAAACATCGATAAGAATTACAGGTTAATTTAGGTGCAAGAACTAGTCAGTAATAAGCCTGAGCTAATGGCCAAGCAGTTATAATTAATGTAAGCCTCTGTGTGCTTACTTGGGGGATGTGAGTGGGAGAGATTTGTCCTGACCGCTGGCCGGCTGGGACACAGGAAAACTTCCAACTACAATAACAGAACTTTCTGTAATTCTGGTCTCAAGGGATGATACCTTCTTCTGGCCCATTCAGTTAAAATTGCCATAACCATAAAAATTAATATTATTTTAAATAAGAAAAAGAGAGTCAGTTGGGTTGGTGATATCCTAGGTTCATCTGTGGTCTAGAGACAGAGCCATATTCAAAATCCAGGTTAGCTATCACAGTAAGCTCTGCAAAGCCCCAAAGCCCAGTCCCCATCACCATGTAAATGTATGCCTCAAAATACTGTAGAACATCTCCTCTCATCTGGACACAAACATTTATTATCACATGCCAAGGCTTTGGCGTGAAAATCTGCCATCTGAATCTTATTTTTCCAGGAAATATATTTTTAAAAATCCCTCTAGAAACCACAACTTCTGGTTTCCACTTTAAAAGAAGAAAGGACTCTAAAGATGAGTACATTAATAGCCACATTCTTTAGTGTCATATTGATGCCCGGTAAGACTAGATAGCCACACAGAAAGCTTCATTTTGTTTAAACTCAGTTTCAATGAGCAGTTCATAGAGCCAGCAGACCGAGAACACTAGGAAAAAGGCTGCTGGGTCATTGGACCTTATCTCACAGATTCAGAAATTAGATCCTGACTGGTAACGTCAGACTTACAAATGCTTTGGAGTCCCCAGAGAGCTCTGCAGATGCTGGAGAAGATGAGTCAGTCTAGACTGTGCTCTTTCCTCCAGCAAGTCACAAGCCCTTTGGTGCATCCATAGACAACAAAGTGTGAATCAACAGCATGGGAGTAGCTGAAGAAAGACAAATGATTGAGATGGGCAGGTTGTCACCATGCCATATCTGTGTGCATCTAGAGGACTGAAAATTATTTATTAGTATTGTGTGTGTATGTGTAAAAATGTATGTGTAGGTGCATGTGTGTCTCGGTATATACGTGCAAGTCAGAGAAAAACTTTGTGAGGTTAATTCTCTTCTGCTACCATTATGTCGATTTCAGGGATGGAACTCAGATCACTGGACTTTTACAGCAAAAGTCTTTCCCCACTGAGCCATCTCAAGAGCTCTTGAAGGGTTTTTTAATTAGTGTGCTAGCAAACATCATTCTGTTTTTATATGTATGATACCTTGTGTGTTCACAGCTATTAAGCCTTCACATATTGAAAATAATATTTATGGAGTATGCATTATAATTGTTTCTATAATGAAAATTGTGAGCACTGAGGCAGTTTGTGTATGTGACTTTTCCTAAGTTACAGAACTGGCAAACAGCGATGGTGAGATTTAAATATTCTGGTCTACCTTCAGCAGCCTGCTTGTTATTACCATACTGAGTTTCTTTACATGCTTATCTTAAAATGTCTCATGTTTATATATCCACATAGATAGTCAATACTGCAATAGCCAAGATCTATAGAAAGAAAGATGGGCTGAATGGTGGATGAGTGAATGGATATGGAAGAGGATGAAGAAGTTGAGTTAAAGTGATGGATGGGTAGATGAATGAAAGGAAAGAAGGAAGCAGGAATGGCTAGAGGAAGAAAGATAAGTGTGAAGGGGAGAAGATTAATGAATGAACTAATGAGTGTATATAGATGAATGCAGGAAGACAGGGAAGGACTAAATAAGAAGAGAGAAGACAGGATACATACAAGGAAGGAGGGAAAGTCAAGAAACAGGTGGATGGATAGATACAGGAAAGAAATAGGGACGTTAATTGGAAGGAAGGAATTAAGAATGAGTGGACAGGTAACAGAACTGAGGTAGGAGGGGATGTGTGAGTGGTGCATAGTTGGAAAGATAAATGTTGGGTTGGTATTGAATTTTGAGATTTTTATTTTAAAGTATAAGCTTGAGTTTTCCTGCCTGGCCCACGGTCAGGATAAATCTCTTTCACCTGCCAGTCCCACAGCCGCTCAGACCCAACCAAGTAAACACAGAGACTTATATTGCTTACAAACTGTAAGGCCGTGGCAGGCTTCTTGCTAACTGTTCTTATATCTTAAATTAATCCATTTCTATAATTCTGTACCTTGCCACATGGCTCGTGGCTTACCGGCATCTTTACATGCTGCTTGTCCTGGCGGTGGCTGGCAGTGTCTGGCAGCGTCTCCTTCCACCTTCCTGCTCTTTTTATTCTCTCTGTTAGTCCCGCCTATACTTCCTGCCTAGCCACTGGCCAATCAGTGTTTTATTAGCAACACATTTGCCATATAGAAAGAACAAATAGCGTACATAAAAGCCTATGCAAAACTCCAGATTTACAGAATTTAACAACATTAAGTACTTAAAAATGAGACCTTCCTCTTTGAAACACTATATGCTGCGGGCATCACATTTGCTAATGTCTCATTAGCCAAAGCAAGTCATATGGCCAACACAAACTGAGAAGAGAAATAAACTGACTTTCTATTTGTCAAGAAAAGGCAACTTGCGTGTGTGTGTGTGTGTGTGTGTGTGTGTGTGTGTGTGTGTGTGTGTGCCACATGTGTGCAGCTGCCCCCCAGAAACTAGAAAAGAACATTAATCCAATGGGATTGGAGTTACAAACAGTTGTGAGCCACCTGACTTGGGTGCTAGGAACCATACTTGAGTACCCTGGAAGAGTGAGGCATGTTCTTAGCCACTGAACCATCCCTCCAACCCCATAGACTCTGTCTCTTGATGGGAGGAACTGCTGAACACAGAGGAGATTTTGTAGCCATTTTATAATCTGTTACACATACCAGTGGGATACTTTCATTTATTTGCATAAATAAAATAATAAATGCGCATGAGTAAACAGATGTAGATATTCTCTATTTTTATGGGTTTTATATTTGGGAGTTAAGAAACCATCAAAGATGAACATATACATTAGCAGACTTTCCTCTAAAATTCAGATGTACAAAATGAGAAACTTGTAAAACTACTGCTCTGGACTCCTCAAACACATCCATTTTACCTTGACACAATGGCAGCCACTTTCCATTCTAACAGCCTTGATGGCCACCCCAGAATGATTTTACAGTTTTCCAGTGAACCGTGAAAACCCAAACCTTAAGCAGAGCTTTACATAGTTAGACCTAGGCTCCTGGGATGTGTCAGGGTGTGCTATTAATGTAAACCCAAGTTTCTTCCAACTAAGGCGAAGATACTTTTCTCCTACATTGTAAACATAGTCTCTTGGTTAGTTACTTCTCTTGTTGCTATGATGGAATACCCAAGAGAAGCAACTGAAGGGAGCAAATATTTGTTCTTGCTTACAGTTTAAAGGGTACAGCCCATCATGACAAGGATAGCATGATGGGTGAGGTGGCTTTGCTCATAACATTAGGAACTTGCAACAACTACTTCTCCCATCTTTGGAGTTCAAGAAGCAAAGGACAGAAGTAGCCTTGGGCCATAAACTCCAGGGCTCACCTCTGTGACCTCCTTCATCTAACTAGGCCTCAAGGACCTCTTAAAGTTTTACAACTTACCAAAACAGTGATCAAATTTTAAAACACACATGAGTCTATAGAGGACATTTGTAGATGGACTTTTCTTTCCTACCTGCCAGTTCCCAAATAACTGACAAAGACTTAATATTGACTACAAATGCTCAGCTGATAGCTCAGGCTTGTTACTAGCTACCACTTACATTTTAAATTAACCCATATTTCTTATCTACCCTCTGCCATGTGGCTAATGGCTTGTTACCTCATTTTCTACCTATCCTGCTTCCTGTGTGTCTTCTGGAATCTCCCCAGCTCTGTCCTTCTTTTTCCCAGCATTCTCCTAGTCTGGCTCTCCTGCCCAGTCTCTTCCTGCCAACCTATTGGCCAGTCAGCTTCTTTATTAAACCAATCACAGCAACATATATTCACAAGTGTAAAGGAATATTCCACAGCAGACATTTCATATTTAAATCATAAAATCATTCTTTCTGATACAGATTGTGGCAATCCATCTGGTCTTGCTGCCACCTAGACTACACTTCTGTCAGCAGTTCCCCAATAGATCACATTCTGTGTTATCCTGGGTCACTTTTTTCACTCTGGTCTGGTCCCCATATACTAGATCTGAAATTTTCTGCAGTAAATTTTGAAATTGAAAGACAGAAAAACTAAGAGAAGTGACAGTTCTAAATTAATACAGACCAAAGAGAAATGATGACTTCATGTGGTACAGGATCCTAGGCTGTGGATTGGACTGGGAAGGAAAAATTGCTTTAATTTGTCTCACATCTAGAGGTCCTGGGTGTGACCCTCAACACTACAAAATGGGGGGGGGGGCGATGTCAAAGAGGATATTGTGATTATCTGAATAATGGCCCTATAAACTTTACATCCTCATTCAAGGACACTTGGATGTGCCGCATTAAAAGGCAAAGGGGTTTTGCAGATGTGATTAAGTGAAGGCTCATGAGATGGTATATTATGTGAGGCTATTTAGGTGAACTATAGCTGTAACAACAGGAATCCTTGTAAGAAGGAGGCTCAGAGCTGAGGGTGAGAGAAAGGGGATGGGATCAGAAGGGCAGAGGCTTCTGTGTTTGAGGACCAGGATGCATAGAAATGCCTGGAGTTGAACAAGGGAGACAAGATTCTCCTGGGCCTGTAGGAAGAATCCAGGCCTCCCAGCCAGAGGATCCTGGGACTAGGCACCCCCTAAACAGGCTATGTTTATGCTACTGTAAACAATACTGCTGGCTCTAGGAAATTATTACAGGTGCTAATGGCAGCTGGCGAGAGATACACATGAGCTCTGGATAAGAGTGTTACACCAATATTAGATTTTATGGTTTGGATAACTGTACTCAACTTAAAGGGAAATCCTTCACTTGGAGAAGCTGCACTCAGAAGTCAGCACAGGTAAATAGGCAGTCAGCCTCTACCTCATGCTCCAAATGGTTCATGGGGAAAACACATAAGTACATATGCATGTTTGTATGCATATAACATAAATATGAATATACATATAATAAAGCATGCTAGGTACAGATATACAATATAGCATGTATTTATCATATTTATCTGCATCTTCCTAAAATATAAATACAAATTTACATCTCCTAAGTGCATGTGCATGAATATGTAAATATTTACATCTCATAAATAAATGCAAACTCATCATGCAGAAGATACGTAAATCTAAAATACACGTTTACTTATTTGTTGAGAGAGTGATGAGGTGAGTGGAACAACCTGCAAACAGCTGGTGAACATCTATGAAACAGATAATAGAAGTTTCTCTTATTGTTCTTGTAATATTTTTGAAAGTTTGAATCAAAACAAGAAAAACCTAAAAACAGAGAAATAATTTTAAACTCTTGAGAAAATAGAAAAAAAAAAGAAAGATCTCAGAAATTATAAAGCCAACTGTGAATCCCAAGTCAGGAGCACCTGGCCTCCATGTCACACACAGAAATAAAAAAGCAAGAGCTAATTAAACTGGAAGACTCCACCTGCCTGTTTCTGTGGATGTGAAGGATAGTTATCATATGTGAAAGGACAGGAAGATTCCTCTGTGGTTGTGAAGGCCATCATCGTTTCTGGATGATTCATGGTCATGTGAATTCATCTCAGGATTCATCTCAAATTTACAACAAACCTCAGTCAACTAGTAAGCCCCTAGGAACTTTCCAAGTCCATTTGTCAGAGGGTACTTTCACTCTCACATCAGGCAATGTTCTCTAAGAACACATCAGCTCCTCTGATGGTATTATATGTGTGTGCTCCCATATCTGGTCTCCATTGGGCCTCAGAGAAGAGAAGATGTGCAAGTGGGGTGTGAAGTGTACACTCCCACTGAGCCTAAGAAAATTGTTAGATTTTGCTTATTATTTTCTCCCTTTGAACACTGCCTTAAACTTTTCTTGCTCATTTCATAACTATCAACATTTTGATTAAAATATCAATATTTTATATCAGCCAATATTTGTGCATGAAGCTATGAACATAAGAGATCATGGTGTAAAACATAGGCAGATCTTTAAAATTCATATGAGATAAAAATATTATCATCTCATAAGAAAATTCATGATATATCTTGTTTAGTGATTATAATAAAAGGAGCGTACCTATAAGAATATTTTAAAAAATGTGATTCCTTCCTTCCTATTTATAATTTTCTATTTTAATTTTAGAATTTAGAAATTCTGGTCAAATAAATAATTTCTTAGTTCCAGCCATAATCACTACTTCTACATTCTCAAATCACAGCCCCTTTTTATATGCTATACTCTTGCATATTCCAGTAGCTCCATATCTCCATTATGTATGAAAGCATTTTACAGTTACAGACAATTATTCTCAGTGGTATGTACCCATAGCACAGACAAAGCAAGCACAAAGGGGAATTAAAGCCTTATTAGAAATAAAGTAAGCAATATAAATATGCTTGTCCTCGGTCATAGATGTTTTCTGCTTTGTCTATATGAATTAAACGCCTTGGTTCACTGAAACTCTCAGTACAAGACAGGAAGCAGGCATGTCACTTTGTTGAGGGGATCCTTTAACCCTGCCTTCCTGAACACTCTGTGTTCTGTAGGTCATACAGGCCTGTTCTTGTCCAATTCTCCACTGTGCGATCTCATTCATCCCCATCTCTTTACCAGCAGCACACTTTGTAAGTCTGGTTTTGTGCTGTCATTTAAATGATTTGCTTTCTGATAGTATCTATACAAGTCCAGGTGATACTCTGATTCTAACTCTATTCTCTTCTCCCGACTCCCACAGCTGTGGCCAGGCTGTGGAGATTTGAATAGGAATGGCCCCCATGGGCTTATGTGGTTGAATAGTTATTCACTAGGAAATGATGCTACTTGACAGGGAGTAGGAGGTGTGGCCTTGTTGGAGTAGATGTGGCCTTGATGGTGAAAGTGTGTCACCAGGGGTAGGTTTTGGGGTTTCAAATGCTCCAGCCAGGCCCAGTGTCTCTCTTTCTCTCTCTTCTTCCTGCTGCTTGTGATCTGGATGTAGAACTTAAAGATGTAAAGCAAAGCTGAAGATTATGACCAGGTCTGTCTTTGCTGGAGCATTTGTTCTGAGAGGGTTATACTCTTCTGATATACACTCTTGAAAATTGTCCTAATATGGGGCAGGCATTCCTATGTCTCTCAGAGATGACTGCCCTGTCTATTCAGACGGTATTAATCCAGTGTCTACCCACAAAAACTAAGTATGAACATGTAGCACTTTATTCTCTAGGATCCCAGTCAGCTGATGGTCTACAAAGTAAAATAAAACAACTGCTTTCAGAAACCCCTTTACTGGATGTGGTAGTTTGGATGTAATTGGATCCCATAATGCCATAGGGAGTGTCACTATTAGGAGATGTGGCTTTGTTGGAGTGAGTATGGCCTTGTTGGAGGAAGTGTGTCACTGTGAGGGTTGGCTTTGAGGATTCCTAATGCTCAGGATACTGCCTAGTGTCTCACTCAACTTTCGTTGTCTGCAAGATGTAGGACTCTCAGCTACTCCAGCTCTACATCTGTCTGCAGGCTGTCTGTTCCTCATTATGACGATAATGGATTGGACCTTTGAAACAGTAAGCAAGCTACCCAATTAAATGTTTTTCTTGTAAGAGTTGCCATGGTTATGGTGTCTCTTCACAGCGATAAAAACCCTAACTAAGACACTAGAAAAAAAAAGAAAAGAACACACACACACACACACACACACACACACACACACACACACACACATCATGAAATTTGCAGACAAATGGATGGAACTAGAAAATATCATCCTGAGTGAGGTAACCCAGTCTCAGAAGGACAAACATGGTATGTACTCACTCATAAGTGGATACTAGATGCAAAGTAAAGGATAACCAGATTGTAACCCACAGCTCCAGAGAAGCTAGCTAACAAGGAGGACCTGAAGAGGGATGCATGGATTGCCCTGAGAAGAGGAAGTAGATGAGATCTCCATGAGTAAATTTGGGATGAGGGGTGGGCAATGGAGGGTAGGGGATGGGGGATGAGAACACAAGGGAAGGGGATGGTCAAACTGGAACAGGGATGGAGTGGGAAAGCAATGAAAGAGATACCATGATAGAAGGAGACATCATGGAGATAAGGAGAGACTGGGTGCTAGGGAAGTTCTTAGGAATCCACAAGGATGACCCCAGCTTAGACTACTGGCAATAATGGAGAGGGTGCCGGAGCTGGCCTACCCCAGTAATCCAATCAGTGAATACCCTAGCTGTCATAGAGCCTTCAACCAGTAACTGATGGAAGCAGATGCAGAGATCCACAGCCAAGCACCAGGCTGAGCTCCAGGAGTCCAGTTGAAGAGAGAGAAGAGGGAATCTATGAGCAAGGGGTATCAGGATCATGATGGGGAAACCTGCAGAGACAACCAAATCAAACCAGTGGGAACTCATGAAATTTAAACCAACACCTGAGGCACCTCTAAGGGACTGTACTAGGCCCTCTGCATAAGCCAGATAATTGTGTAGCTTAATCTGTTTAAGAGGCTCCCTGGCAGTAGGATCAGGATCCATCCCTGGTGTATGAGCTGACTTTTTGGAGCCCACTGCCTATGGTGGGACACCTTGCACAGCCTTGAGGCAAGGGGAAGGGCTTGGACCTGCCTCTACTGAATGTACCAGGCTCTGCTAACTCCCCATGGGAGGCCTTACTTTCTTGTAGGAGGGAATAGGAGGTGGCTTGGGCGAGGGGAGGGAGTGGGAGGAGGGGGATCTGTAATTGGTATGTAAAATGAATAAAAAAATTTCTTAATAAAAGAAAGGAAAAAAATCCAAACCCCACTATCCACAATAGAAAGAGAAACAACTTTTAGTTGGTTTGTGCATACATCTTCCCAACTCTGCCATTAAAAAAAAATAAAATAAAAGAGTTCCTTATTTTTTTAATAAGATTCATTTCTTTATTTCATAGGATTTATTTGCATTTGGGGGCAAATGAAGCAAAATAAATGTTTTATTTTAAAATGTGTGTCTCCCTTAAGACACATTATCCCATCCTTGCAATTCCCGTTCCTGGTTCAATCACTGTATGTGCATATCTCCAAGGCATATCTCCGTGACCTTTTATTCCATTAAAACAGTTTACCTTTTGAACCACTTTTAAGAATACAGTTTAGTGGCACTAAGGACATTCACATTATTGTGCCATCATCACATCCATCCCTAGAGTTTTCTTTCTTCTGAGATGAGACTCTGTGTCTTTAAACAATATCCTCACTTATTCTTCCCCTCTTAGCTCCTATAAGTGACTGGGGTCATAATTATTCCCACTTCTTCTCTCCTAATTTGACCACCTTGTATGAACAGGACTGTGTAATTTGTATCTTCTTATGTGACTTATCTCACTGAGCATAACTTCAAGATTCCTCGACACTGAAGCATGTATCAGAAAAACCCCATTTTTTTGTAACTCAGAGTAATGGATATACATTTTATCAATCTATTCATCCATTAGGGAACACTGGAGACAATTCCACATGTTGTGAATAATGCTGGTAGGAGAATCATACACAGATATCTGCCTCTGCTCCCAATTCCTTTCTGTACATACTCAAAAGTGGTAGTGGTATTACTGAACCACAGATAGTTTTCACGCTTAGATTTCTAAAGAATTATGACATGGGAGGAACCTTAGTTTTCTAAGGAACCATGACATGGAAGATCTCTGTACACTCAGAAATGGCCCTGAAAAACAACGTCTTAATGAAAGAAATTTATGTAGGTCTGTACTAGTAAACAGTAGATGAAGAACCAGGCCTTCTCATCTGATGACATGTGGCTGTTACTAAGGAGACATCATCTGTATACGTGTTAGCCTATGCTTGCTGTGTAACCTTAGCCTTTCACAGCCTAGGACAAAACCCTTCTCTAGAAACCCAAGCCTTTGTTCACCCTCTGCTAAATCCTGTATCATGACCAGCTTTTCATCTGTTTAGGCCTCATGCTCTGTGAGTGCCCCAGTACTTATGTTAATACACATCATAAAATCTGTATGTTTGTTTTCCTGATATCTGTACATTGTCACTTTATTTTATGGATTAAAATGACAGAAACTTCATAAGGAAGAACAAATTTAAAGCTTCCCTAAGTGGTTATGGTTATGATTATATCTTTACAGAAGTGATTGTACAGAAACAGATTATGTCATAAACGCTAGCTTTATTAAAGCACAGCCCTTAGGGGGCTCTTTTTTTCCTGTTTAGTCTAGATTCCCTCATTTTTCCTCTTTTCATTTCTCAATCCCACATGACTCTTCTTGATTTCTCCAAGCTTGTGAGAAAAGAAATACATAATTCCTACTTATAAGATGTCATAAATTCTCCATACATAGTTGCCAATGAGTATGACCTAGGCTTGCCTCTGCCTAACCACAGAGAAGCCACCCCCATATGCACTGTTGCTTGGTGCTGTATCTCCCCTAGAGAGCAATCTTTTGTGGGTACTCTATGTGAAAGAAATAACTCTGTGCTTATTGTTTCATTTAAATGAGACTGGAGTTTTGTGGTATGGACAAAACATGATTATTCATCAACTTGTCCTTGATATTGGTATGATTGCTGTAGTATTTTGTTTTCTGTGTGTGTGTGTGTGTGTGTGTGTGTGTGTGTGTGTGTGTGTTATAAGTGTGGAGATTGAACACAGCTCCCACACACTCTACTATTGAATTGCATCTCAAAATCTTGATTTAGAGGGATAGAAACTCACTATCCAGCCTCGGCTGACTTCAAACCTGAGATCCTCCTGCCTATGCCTTGTAGCAGATCTTTTCTGGACCACTGGCTCACAAATAATGACACTGAGAATTCTTATTAAGTGTAAAAGAAATCCCATAATCTAATTTCCTTTGTTTAGTTTCCTCCCTGACCTATCTCTGTCTGGAGGCCCAGCTTCCAACAGTGCAGGGCTCAAAGGGAAATCCACAGCGTGGTGATGCTAAGACTTTTCTATCTGAGAGGATTCAGGAAAAGAAAACACTTACACATATTCTCTTGATGTTTTTTTCCTTTATTTTCTCATCTTGTTCACATCATACTGTTCTCTCATGTTGTTCTCTCTTATTGCTCTGACTCTTTCACTTCTTTTTACAGTTATATATCCCAACCAACTTTTTCAGGCAATATAGGACTTCTAATTATCCAAGAACACCTGCAGCCCTCATTAGGGGCTACAGAGTCAGCTTATTTTGTAGCCTTGACTAGTCAGAATTTATTTTCACAAATTGAGGTCAGGAATAGGTGCAAGGACTTAATCATTTGCCAGCCAGCAATAATTGGGCTGTCTTTGTATTTACACCCTAGACAGACAGTACAGCTGTGTGTCCTTGTGAATTAGAAATTGGAAATATTTATCTAAAAAACCATTAGCAAGAAATCTGGTGTAATATCAAGCTCGTTTGAAGCTTTGTTTCATCAAATGATGTACGAGAAACTTGTGACTTCATATCTTAGTATAAAGATTAAAGGAATTTGAGACAGTCTGGCTCCTGGACTCGAATGCTTTCCTAAAGCATAAATCTGAGCTGTGATCTAACGCAGGTCCTAAATGTCTCACAGTCCTCAGGAAGCAATATGGATTAGTTATGAAACATATCCTAGTATTATTTTTATTCACCAAAACTCTGTGTCAGACAATGCAGCTTAAGGAGGACTCATCTTTTTAACAATCCACAGAAATAGATACCCAGAAGATTGGGATGTAATCATGAAATAAACACACTACAATACAGGACTCGCCATGCCATATACATTGTAGCAGCAAGTATGCAGGGACACAACAGAAGCAAAAGACATTCTGGAGTCTGTAGTCTCACAAACCTTGCTTAAGTGAGACATAACCATCAGAGAATATTTCTTCTGGTGGGCTGATACCTGAACTTCAATTGCCACCTGCTGTTCCTCTGACATGGATACTGGCTACTGGTACTGACCATGACCAATAACAACTTGCAACTAACCCTCCTAAACAATGACAAACATCCATAACCCACTGAATGACTAAAAGCTATCCACTCCACCTCTTGGGAATATGGGCATTGTGTTCTTAAAATTATTTCCTGTTGTCTGGGGTTAATGTCATCTTTAGGGGACCCTGAGAAAATTAGAATAATGGTCAAGTCCTGGGAGAGTTAACTATTATTTGCTATCTAGTCTCTGAGTGAGGGAAAGTGCCAAGCTTATCTGAAGTCCTGGTTGGAGTAGTCTGTGAGGCTGGACCATCTCAGCTAGCAGCTTTGAAGTTTTCCTGAGCAGTTTGTAATCTGAAACTAATCTTTGGGTGATGTTTGTCATCTTAATGGTATTACCACAGTCTAGGTGGATTTGTCGTTGCAGGGCCCCATCATCTTTGGAGCCCCTTTAGAGACATCAAAGGTAATTGTTAGGAATGATCATGGTTCACTTCAGGAAACTTAAATATTTTAAATGCCATATACAGCAGATCTCCAAAAGGTTAGAGGACCACAACCTATTTAGCACATCCAGGGTACAGAAACCCAAAAACATATACAGGAAGCTAGATGTGCTGTGGAATAATCTTTTTGTACACTAGGAAGATGTATCACTCAGATTGGTTTAATAAAAAGTTGAATGACCAATAGCTAGACAAGATTTGGGGGGCAGAGAGAATGCTGGGAAGAAGGTGGAGTTTCCAGCCAGATGCAGAAGAAACAGGAAGTGCAGGAGGAGAGGCAATGGGCACAAGCCACATGGCAGGATGTAGATTCGTAGAAATGGGTTAATTTAGGTTATAAGAGCTAGTTAGAAACATGCCTAGGCTGAGCTTTCATAATTAATAAGTCTCCATGTAATTTTTTTGGAAGTTGGCAGATGAGATAGAAAAATCTGCCTACAATGAAGCTTATTTCTAAAATTAGTTAGTATTCTGTATGGCTACTAAAATTTCAACAGAAAGTTTATACATGTATATAAACTTATATATATATAAATTAATATTATAGATTTTTAGATAATATTTATATCTTAAGAAAAGTTTAGAAGAGTCAAAATAAAACCAAAGGGTTATGAGACTAGCATAGTCACTTAATTTTCATTTTCTTCTATCCTATAATAGGTGGCTTTTCTGACGTTAGATAGAGATTTTTGGATGGTCCTTTAAGAAGAATGCATGGGTTTAAAGAAGGAGAGAGCCATGCTCCAACTCCAAAGGCAGTTTTGATTTTTAATTGAGTTGGAACGACAAAAAGACCATTTGCCTTTTATATTTGTACAGAGTAACGAAAACAAGCATTTGGGAAGATTTATGAAATTCTACCCTATTGGAGATGTGCTATACAATTAGGCCAGTTTACTCTTTCTTAGGACATTTGCTCTCTTGATGATTCGCCCTTCTTTGGATGTCTCATTTGTTCAATGGTCTCTGGATTCCTTTAGTTGGATGCTTTTATTTTCCTGAAAAGACAGAAACAAAATGCTGTTCCAAACCTTACTTGGGAAGTTCCTTTTCTTTTTTTCATATGTGATTGAATGAAAGGCATTTGTTAGTCTTATAAATTAATTTGGATTGGATGACCAAGATGTTTGATGAACTATTGCCTTTCCTCAATCAGGAGGGCTCTCCTGTTCAAGTCTAATCTTTTTGAATCTTGACTATATCCATAGCTTTTCTTCTCCTGTGGAAATAAAAGCATGAGCTCTCCCTCAACACAACACATTTCCTGAATTCCATTCTGAAACAAAGACATCCTTAAAGTATATAGAATGGTTTTATTTAGCAGTTTTCCCCCCACAATCCAATGTCTCTCAGCAATTGTTTTTTGTTCATTACCATTTAAAAACTTTAAAGTTATAAAAGCATTATATGGGGTTCAAACACCCTGTGTTATAATATTTCCTATCCTTACATAGCTTATTCTTTTTAATGTATATTTTTATTTTCTCTTTAAAGACTTCATTTTATATTTTTTAAACAATTTTTCCTATGACTGTGTATATCCATTTTCTTTTCTTTTTTTCTGCACCTAAACACATTTTCAAGCATACTGTACCTGGTCAGAGGTTTTCTCAGCCTGGACCTGGCTTTTTGCATGGCTTTTAAAAGGCCTTTTAAAAGGCCTTTTAAAAGGCCAGTTTATCTGCCATGACTATTTTGATAGGAAGTGGTGGTCACAGTTAGAGAGCATTTACAGGATTTCCAAAAAATACTGTGACCCTTCTGTGCATCTGTAGGCTTCTACAGCTCTGCTTAGCACATGATTCTGGCAGCTGGCTCTGGCCCTCTCAGGTCCATGAGAGCCAAGCCTCATGCCAGCCATGCCTACCTGCCTCAGCTCTGGAAAGTTGCAGGGTCTGTGTTGCAGCATGCATTTCTATCTAGTCTTCCACCAGGTAGCACGCCAGCTGCTCAAAGGCCTTATGCTTGGGTATATGTGCCTCCACATTGGATGCCAAATGTAGCAGGTTTTTTTTTGGACTGCCAGCTCCCAAATAATGACATGGAGACTTCTTATTAAGGATAAAAGCTTGGTCTTAGCTTAGGCTTGTTTCCAATCAGTTCTTAAAACTTGAATTAACCCATTAATATTAATTTACATTCTGCCATGTACTGTATGTCCAACTTTCTCGATGTCTCGCTGGCAAATCACCACCTCTCTGATTCCTTCCCAGAGTTTCTATCTCTGTCCAGAAGTCCCACCTATCCTCTTCTGCCTAGCTATTGGCCATTCAGCTCTTTATTAAACCAGTCAGAGGCTGCCTTGGCAGAGACACATCTTCACAGTGTACAAAAAGATTATCCCACAACATTGCCTTCTGAGTGACAGGATTATATGTGTGAGCCACCATGCCTAGTTTCCATTGTAATTTTTAACCACTAAGTAATGAAATCTGCAATAAAACCACATTCTTACGACAAAATATTTCTATTATCTGATAGTGTCATTTTTGTTGTATGGATTTACAGAAATGGAATTTCTGAGTAAAGCTTCTTTTCCAATTTTTAAAAGCTGTATCTACCACCACCTTCATCAAATTTCGACCAACTGTAGATTAGATAAATGTTCTCCTCACTCACATTCTTCCAGCAAGAGAACTCCACAAACAAACAAATACATTAATAGAAATGGTGTTGTAATCTAGAAGAATATTAAGAAACCCCATGGAAACTTTGTTCCAACATGCTTTTTCTGTAGTAACAGAGAGGGGCATATTTTAACACTTTCATGTTAGCTGCTAGCACTTTGCAAATGATGACGCATTCCTCTGCATTTCTCCATAGAGGCATGATTTGATTTTATTGCCTAGCACTACCTTTAAGGAAATTACACATTGTGGTGTAGTATTGGCATGGAAAAGGGTTACTTGGAGCTTTAAACACCCAGCCAGCTACCAGTGCAGACCATACAAAGGCGACCCCTCTGGAAGCAGGAGGTGTGTGGATGGAGGTTATACCTTAGCTCTATTAACTGCAGCAAATATAGTTTGCAGAACATAGAACAATCTGTTTATCCAGTGGCTCATTCACTTGGTAAACAATTTTTTAAGTTCTAGGAGAATAGGTACATTTTGAAGTTGGGGAATATGAAGAAGGAGTTATAGGGTAGATTTTCTTATTTCATGTCAGATGTTACAATGTAACAATCATGTTCTCACTGACCTGTGCAGCCTGAGTGTGCCTCTGCAGGATGTTTTTACACTTTCTGCACCTGACCAACACTGTGGGCAGCATTTCCTGAGAGCCACACTCTACAAAGCCCCAGAGTGTCAGTGCAAGATTGTTGCTGTCACAGCCCTCAGATAGATACACTAGGAACATACTTGAACTTAAAATCAGGATTGTCACCTTCCAGAGCTAGGAAGACACTGGCCCTGAGACTCTTGGTATTTCTAGTGGAGTGCAACCAGGCACCTGTGAGGGTCTGGACTGGAGTCAAGTAGTCTTGGGGGAAATCAAAGAAGCAGAAGTTTGTCCCAGATGCTATCAGAAGTGATTAAATTTGATAAGTAATCTTGTCTTCCAGATCATAATTTGGATAGAATTGGAAGCACTCGAATATGGGATTTTGCACGACTCTATTGAGAGGCCAGCAGACACAGTGTTCATATTCAAGTTGTTCCAGCAGGTTTCCTTTCCATGTTTCCATGTTCCCAGAGCAACTGGCTGAGACTTTATGCAGTCCAAGATCATCTTTCTGAGATGCAAATGAGCTGTCTTTTATAGTACTATTTAAATTTGAAAAGTTAAAGAAAAATTATGTAAAATTCCAGGGCAACCAGCATATTCCTGCTCTGCATCATTTTGAGCATTCTCTGACAGGTAGGTCTGATATTCAGCATCCAATCTGTATTTATTTACCTCATGTACATTCATTTATCTGGATGAGCTCCATATATAATTTCTACATACCCACACCTGTAACCTTCTTACTTCATATGTTAGGCTCCCCAGGACTTAGTACTTCATATACTGGCCTATCAAGCCTCACACTACTCCCTTGGACACCAGGTTAGAGCAGATGGTTTCCACAGGGAGAAAACATGTTTGGTCAACTGTTGACCACTGCTGTACTTGCTAACTGTCCTGCAGAAGAAATTACATCATCTAATGGGTGACTATGCCAGGTTTCCTAGCCACAGTGTTTAGGCACCAATTGTGAATAAGCCTGAGAAGTACGAGTGGCCAGGCATGATGCCTCCAGAAAAATCTTTAGCCAAGAGCAGCCTTTGTGGTCATAGTCAGTTGGGACTCTATCCAACTTTATTTGACTAAAAAGTTTAGTGGCGTAAAAGAGAGGTCTCATCATACGTGTGTATATAACATTGTATATGTGGATAAAACATGCATCATATGTATTGTATGCACATATGTATATCAGGGCTATGTGATCTTTAAAAACTGAGACGCCTAGTAAATTCTATGACTGTGTATTTTCTTCTGTGGAAATCAGACCAATAAATTTCTTTCCCGAAGTCTTAAGATTTATTGTCATAAAGAGTGGTATTAACCTGATTTTCATTTCTCTGTTTAATATTGTCAGAGAGAATGAGCTCAGATCAATCATGTTAAAACTAAAATCAATGATTCTGAAATGTTATATTTAAAATTTACTTTATAATCAATAATGCTAGAGAAAAACAATGTCTTTAGTTACTTTTGAATGTATTTTATAACCATCTCCTACTGACATTTTAAAAGAAATAGCCCAACTTAAAACAGGACTGCCAGTAGTGTTTTTCAGTGTTAATTTGGGGAAGGTCCATAGGAAGGTTAGAACACATGCTTCAAGCTATTCCAAGGTGAGAACTATTTCAGACATGCTCTATGTCTCCGATTCATATCCCCATTTGTTCGTATGTTGAAGAAGATGCCAGATCTTAAGGGCAATAATTTCCAGCTTTCTTAATGAAGTTCTAGGCTCTGCCTGTGTGTGTAGCTCTGCTCAGGAGCTTAGGCTCTGTTTTCCTCAAAATGAAGAGAGGCTCAGCTATGATTGGTTTCATCTTTTAACCCACAAAAAGCCTGATGCTTAGAGTCCCACTTGGTCCTGCACATGTGGATGAAGAGCCAAGTATGTGATATGTAGGAGGCAGACCCATGCATAAATAAAGTAGCCCAAGGAGAAAGTGTAGTCTGTGTAAATTGGAGCTTATCCTGCTGGTCCATGTAGAGGCAGATGGCAGATTCTAAGAGCACCAAAGATGCCCTATAGATGAGATTCTGGCTGTTCAAAGATGGGATGGGTGTGGGGGGTAGCTCCATGCTGTCACTTCTGTGAATCAATTGTAGATACTCACTGTAGCAGTGCAGAAAGGGAGGAGACTTGCTCTTCCCACTTGATTTATACTTAGGTTGAGGTAAGCACGTTACACAGTATGTGACTTAGTCTTATTAGAAAAGTTTTCTCTGTATCTGCCAATCCATTGATTATAGTGAATTGATGCCATTTAGAGTTACATGTTCCATGACACTTAGATTTCCTAAGTCAGGGAAGCAATCCGCTCATCTCAAGTCCCCATGAAGGATGGTACTGCTGAAGGGAGGCTGAGTTCTAAGTTTTAGTACACAGCACAAGATTCCTTGTTTACTAGGAAGATGAGAGAAACTCAAGGCAGAGGAGTGTCATTCTTTCAAACCCACAGGGCATGTTGTTTCTGCAGTCTTTCTGCCTGGGCTGCTGAATGAATCTACATGGTGGCCTTATGAAGGGAACGTGATCTCAGAGATCCCTTATCCCTTCCCTTAATCAAAGGTGTGGCCTATGACTTTGCTCTGCTTAGGTACAATCCACAGTAACTGAGCCTCCACAGATTGGCTGAAAGCCAGGGGCTTCTAAGGAGGCACTTTCTTGTTCTTTATCTGTTAGCTTTGTAAGTGAAACTGTCAATCTTGCCATTTAATAGAACCAAAGAAGTCAAACCAACAGTTCTTTCCTACTCCATCCCTCAGTGAAGATTTAAACAAAATGCAAAGCCTCAAAGGAACAAGCTAGATTCAAACTCCCTCATACACAACAGATACCTTCAGTACATCCATGTGAAGTCATGGTAATGGGACAGGCATGCGCAGGCTGATGTTGTCCAGAAACAAGAGTGAGTCCCTGGCCTTTGCTGTGTCTGTACCTACCTGTTCAGGTGGGGCTGTGAAAATACCAAGAGAGTAGTGGCCTCCTGGAAGTCCTATGCCTTGGGCACATGTGAGAATCTATAGTCAGGTTTAGCAGTGTGTTGTTTCTTTGAAATTTTGAGCACCATTAAAAAGAGAAAGAACAGCTTTAATTTTTGTTGTTGTTGTTGTTGTTGTTGTTGTTGTTGTTTTAAAAAAGCCTTGTTGAATGTATGAAGAGTTACAGCTCACAGGACTGAACAGCTTGGAGGCCATCTTAACTTCTCCTGATTTATTCAGGTCACACCCCAGGGTTAAGATTTGACTCTTTATTTCTTTATTGAAGTTACAAATCATCATACTTAATCATCTTGTTCTCTATGACTTAAGAGAGTGTAAGATCTCAAAATTATCCACCTGGGCATGTATGCCCTTTAATTCTACCAATTCCTCGCAGGTAGATAGATGGCTGAAATTATATTTTGTGCATTATCCTTGAGGTTTGATTTATCTTAATTTTCATTCCTAATCTTCCTGTCTGATAATTTATTATTTTATTATATCAATATGAATACAATTTTGAAACTCACCTCACCACAGATTGCTAGAAACAGGACACAAATCCAAAGATGTGTTAGGTCAACATTGTTATGCATTGGATTTTTGGAGAGGTAAAAAAGTTTGATAAAGTAAGGTTTTGTCATATGGCTTTAAAGAAAAACTTATGAAGTTGTAATCAGTCATCACCATCAGCTTCTCACTGAAACAAGAACATCAGCCAGCAGTACACTAATAAGTTCTGTGTGACAAAGAAGCCATCTCTCATGCAAGTCAATCTTGGGGCACTTTGTGCTGGCCTGAAAGCCAGGCTTTTTGATGAGTGTGAGCAGACTGCCACCCAGTGGACCTGTGAATACAAACATCTTCTTCCAGGGCCAGAAGTTTAGATTCTCATAACCTGAGACTTTAAATGAATACTTTAAAACCTATAAAATATCCATATAACTTTTCAGGTCTAGTGGATCTTCAATACTTTTTCCTTCAGACATTTTCAGTTGCTCAATGGCATAAATATGCTTTTGCACAGGTATTAAAAATACTGTTGCTCCCTTCTGAGCTTGTGGGAAATATGTTTTAAGACAGATTGGGGAGACTCCAGAGTCTGCAGACTTGATCTTTTTAAAATTATTATTGAAAATGGATTCTTCTCCTGCACAATACATCCCACCCACATTTCACCTCCCTCCACTCCAGATCTTACAGCTGATTTCACTTCTTTAGAAACAGCTGCCACTGAGTCACCTGATATCTGAAGCATTTCTCATTACAGAGTGATGACAAGATATTAACATAACCAAACATTACTTCCTTGTTGCCCAAGGTTTTATACACAGCCATTGCCCCTATTTCCTTTCACTTGGAGTGGTCACTTCTATTCAGAGGAACAGTGAACTTCATGGCCATAAGCTCATCTCTAAGTCAGAGCACCTAGCCACTGGCACCCTGAAAACTGTCTCAGGGGTTTTAAAAAGATTTTAAAAATCTTTAAAATGTTATTATGTGTGTGAGCATTTTGTTTCTATGTAAGTCTGTGTACCACATGCATATCCAGTGCCTTTGGAGGTCAGAAGAAGGCATCAGATCCCCTGGAACTGGAGTTGAGTTGACCCACTCTGACTTCCAAACAATTAGATTCACATGCTCATGAAATGTGAGGCAAAACCACAGGAAGCACATGCAACGATCTTCAGTCTGACCTGAGCTGCTTCACATCTTTGCTCCTTGGATTCACTACCAAGTGACCACAGTGCATTCCATTCAAAGTGGGAATAAACATCATCCTTATTCCAAGAGATGGGGGAGAACAAACAAACACAGCCTCTTCACTTAGATCTCTGTTGGTCATTGAGTGATAGATCCTTGACATTCTGCCCCTTCCTGCCTCTACTGGCCATTGCCTGCCCTTATGTGGACAGTAACATGTGAGGGAAACTGGATACCATCGGGTTTATGTGGATGAGATCAGCAAGTACCAGAGGCTTATGAGAGGCACACCAACAAAATCTTAAATAAGGAATGATGCCCAGTTTGTGTAACATAAAAGATACTTTTCCTAGTCCTTAGGGCAATGTTTCTGAGACTTAACAGAAGTCCACAGGACACCCATGAGCCATTCCATAACAGGTGATGAACATAGTGCTTGTGTGGATATATCTTTACTCAGGTAATATGTATGTTTAAGTAAAGCATCACCCACCCCTTGCCAGGCACAGAATAAAAGAATGGGAAGGAAAGATGCCAGATCATTTAAAATTGCCAGGCACTATAAAGAGGGTCAGAGAAAAAGGCATTGGGGTCTCATAGCTCTGGTTTGGGCATTTATCTTTGTTAGCTATATGGCAGTGGGGAGTATTAAGTCTTCACAGTCTCATGTAAAAGCCGTCAGAAGCACTGTGAAGAAGAAATAAGTTCAAGCCTGCATCTGTTCAGCCTAGAGTTAGCTGCTAAATCATGGAGGCATCTGTCTCCTGCTGTTTGTACACCAGGAGAGATTGGTGCCAGAGATATCTTTGACACTATGTAAGGACATGCTTATCAACAAAAGTGTTTTTCTATTCTCCAGAGAGAAATTAAAAGTCTCCCTTGGCCAATGTTACTGAGCTCCTGGAGTGCCCTCCACACTAACTTATGCTAAAAATTCGTTCAAAAAGGCACAGGGATCAGATTCACCTTTTGACTTAAAAAAGTTTGTAGTGCAACTGATACAATGATTTACCCAGATAGCTGGTTGATGGTGCTAAAGGAGCTGTGAGAGTGACACATTAAATGTCATTGAGAGTGAAGAAAATAAATTTCAAGAATCTTCAGAACTGGAGAAAGAACTGCTGTGGTTAGTAAAAAGTCATACACAGGAGGGAATTCCTTCCTCTAATCTTTCCTCCTCTCCCCCCTCCTCCAGCTCCTCCTTTTTGGATATAATCCTGTTACACTGCCCAGTTTGTCCTTGAATGCAGGGCCTTAAATCACCCTCTTGCCTCACTTTCTCAACTAACTTGGGTTATAGATTGCACCTGGATTCTTAGCGTCAACCTCCTAATCTCATTTATATAATGTCTATATAAAAGACATGTGACCATTAGAGGCTAGAATGGAGGCAAGGAGCAAGTTGACAGATGAGCCATCGTGGGCCCAAGCTTGCAAAGTTAAGCTGACTTTCGAGCCTGTTAGAAGTTAGGGGTAGAAGAACTAGTGGATAGAGCACCTCCCTAGCACCTCCCTCACTCCCTCAGAATAAACTCTGCATTGCTGTAGGACAGCAGCAAGTTGCTCTTCCCAGCTGTTCCAGAGTCCCAGGATGAGGTGTATGTCTGGCCTCTGCTGCCCGCCTGTGGTCGTTGTTCTTTTTTTTTTTTTTTTGGTTTTTCGACACAGGGTTTCTCTGTGTAGCTTTGCGCCTTTCCTGGAACTCACTTGGTAGCCCAGGCTGGCCTCGAACTCACAGAGATCCGCCTGGCTCTGCCTCTCGAGTGCTGGGATTATAGGTGTGCACCACCACTGCCCGGTTTTTTTTTTTTAAGGTTTATTTATTATGCATACAGTGTTCTGCTTGCATGTACACCTACATGCCAGAAGAGGGTACCAGATCTCATTACAGATGGTGGTTGTGAGCTACCATGTGGTTGCTGGGAATTGAACTCAGGACCTCTGGAAGAGCAGTCAGTGCTCTTAACCTCTGAGCCATCTCTCCAGCCCTCATTGTTCTTATGTGTTGTGTTCTCTTATTTCTCAATTCACTCCTGTGTTCCCAGTACCTCAGAGAGGAAAGATGATTTTGTGCATAAATGTTTTCACTGCTTGGAAATCTGTCCCCCAAATAAAACCTAAAATCCTCAGGTCAAGTTAAGAACAGAACAAATCAAGTGCCAATTGCCATGAGAAGTTCATACCTGGGAGAAAAGCCATGAGCACTTCATGCAATCCCACATTTGTTCATCTGTAGAGGAGCATGGACCTGGAAGCCAGCACTGGACAGAAAGAAGAGGATCATGGATGTGCTTGCATGACCTCTCTCTACTGTGTTGAAATTGAATATATCAGACCCATGGTAGTATTGTCATAAAGGACAACTGTGGGCAAAAGATTAAGCTCTAAGCCCCCAGGTATGGAAGGAAAACTCAGCAACACTCACTATTGTGAACAGAATACAGATATTTGTTGACTTGCAAAAAGGTAGACATCCCTACCCCCATCCCCCACAGATACCATGCTAAAGTCACTGTGTAAAATGGTGGAGCATCTGAATATAATCTATATATACATGCTGGCATACTTTACTTTGTTATTTTTGAGAGGACCGAGTGGCCAAACCAGGGCCGTAACAGGCTCCTCTAGTAGCCCTGACATGGACCAGGCCTTAGTTTCAGTTCACTAGAACGGGCTGGAGCCGAGCAAGCAATTCTCAGGAAGACCGCAACTTAGGGGCAACCAATCAACAGGTGCCGGCTCAGCAGGCCCGGAAGCCCCTTCTGTTGGCTCAGTGGATGCCCGCCCCCAGCCTTCTGCTAGCTGAAGATAGCCTTTCCTACCCTCCTGTCAACATGCCCCTAAGCTCTGTAGTCTCCAACCAATCAGCTCCCAGGCTAATCTTTCCTCCACCAATCAGCACCAGATCAATCCCTCCTCCCTGGAATTCCCCTAACTCCGCTTAAAAGGAGCTTGTGACCTCGTTTAGGGTCGCCATTTGCCACCCCAACATGCTGGAAATAAACGCTCTTGCTAAATTGCGTACAACTGTTGGTCTTTCTTGTGGGCTTTTCTCGGACCCTAACAATTTTTATTTAACTTTTTTTTGAGAAGTTCGTATATGAGTACCATACTTACATCATTTTATCCCTCCTTATCCCCCTAACAACTCTTCCCATGTCCACTTATATTTCCTCTCAAATTAATGACCTCTTCTTTAATTATTATTGTTACATGTATGCGTGGGTGTGGGGGTGTGTGTTGTACAGAATTTACTGAGTCCACTTAGTGTTGCTTGTCTGTACATGTGTTTAGGATTAACCTCTGGGGATTAGACAACCTATCAGGGACTTGTCCCACTGTCTGCATATTTTAAATAACCCCCTAATGACCCATAGCACACAGTATAACATATTCTTAGAAAATAACAACAGAAAGTCTGTAACTCTTTTGTCTGCTCTTGGGACCCTTATTCTCCTACTGGGTTGCCTTGTCCAACCTCAATATGAGGATTTGTGCCTAGTCCTATTGCATCTTGTTATGCCATGTTCCATCAGTATCCCTGCTCTTTTCTGAAGGGAAACGGAGGAACAGTGGATCTAGGGGAAAGGTGTGGGGGGGGGGGGGGGCTGGGAGGAATGATGGAAGGGGAGACTGTGGTCAGGTTGTATTGTATGAGAGAAGAATAAATAAAAAGAAAGAAAAAAAATAAACTTTCAAAAAACCCAATAAAACAAAACAAAACAAAGCTGTAGATATTTAATTCAGATATACTATTTTGAAAATACTTTTCATTTAAGATATGATGACTGAGAGGGCCAGCTGCATTTAGCAAGTTATTGTTATGTGTTCCTAAGAGGTGGTTTCTTTGTTACTGTCTGATATATTTCATGCACATTTCATTCCAACAAAAGGTCCTATTTCTTCTTCCTTGATTAAATTTCAAAAATTGTTGATTTTTCTTGTTACTTTCTGATATAACACAAGGATTATAATGTCATTTTTTATTCAATTTTAACTGAACTTCTCCAATTTTAACTAAATTTCAGTCTCTCACGAATTCAATCATTTTTCCACTCTCTGCCTTGAGAAATAGAGAGAGGGAAAGCAAATAGTGTGAAGTGAAGTTTGCCCAGAAAATGGTCCTAGGAGGTCTATTGCATTTCTATTGAAATGGAGACAGGGACAGGGGCTTCAGTGACTCATAGATATCCAGAAGGACAGTGGAGTCTGCCTTCCTATAAGTTCTTCAGCACTGATTGACTTTGATTATCAAGAAAAAGAAAAATTCTTTGAGTTCTGGTGGTGCAGGGTTGTAAGTCCAGCAGCTCCAGAGGCTGAGGAAGAAAGAATTTAAGTTCAAGGTTCACCTAGGATATAGAAGAAATTCACAATCAGTCTAGCTAACTTAGCAATGCTCTTTCTCAATAATCAAAAATAAACAACAACTAAAAATTGCTGAGGATATAGCTTAGTGTTTATAACATATAGGGGGCCCAGTGTTCAATTTGCAGTATTGCTAAAAGTGAATTAAACCAAAATTGACAATAAATAGAAAGTGAGATGGAAGAGGCAAACTTATGGAACAGTTAGCTTTCAATATCGTGTTCTCTAGAAAACACTAGAGCTCTGCTCTAGGTTGATATGGTACTGTGACAGTGATAGAGAAAGAAGATAATTTAATAAAGCAGTATGAAAATGAGCATTTGAATTTTTATCATGTAATCCCATGTAAGAACGAGTGATATTGGTCATGTAAGTGTTGCTGTCATTTGCGCACATTTCAAATGAGGAAAAAAAATCTTCCAGAAGAGTCTGTAGACTCTAAAAGTCATTCATTAAACCCAACTCAGAAGAGACTAGAGAGATGGCTCAGTAGTTAAGAGCACAGGCTGTTCTTCCAGAGGCCTGGTGTTGATTCTCAGCACCTACATGGAAGCTTACAACCTTCTGTTATCTCCAGTTCTAGGAGATCCAATACACTTTTGTGGCCTCTGCAGGCGCTTCGCACAAGTGTTGCACAAATACACGTGCAGACAAAAACACCCACACAAATAAAAAATAAAATTGAACGAATCATTTTATTAACTGGGAGGTTAAATTTACCAATTAATAAAGATCTTTGTATAATTGTCAGGTTGATATGAAAATTACCAAGATTAATATTCATAATCAATACTGTTTCACAAATAGCATTTCATATCTATGAGAATCTTGTTTTTCATGTAAGCCTTTGAAACTACAAAAAAATCAATGTAAAATATACTCTCAAATTCATATATTACAGAATATTAATAAGATAACTTGCAAATTTTTAAATACCATTTGTTCCTGATTTTTACCTCTAAAATGTTATCATTGCTAAAAGGTTTTGTAAAGTTGGTAAACCAAATGTTGAATATGTCCTCATACAGCCCTCTTTGCCTATTGCTGTGGAATAATCCTTTTGTACACTGTGAAGATTTGTTTCTATGATTGGTTTAATAAACAAGCTGACAGGCCAATAGCTGACTAGGATAAAGCAAGGTGGGAAAGCCAAACTGAGAATGATGGGATGAAAAAGGGTGGAGTCAGAGGAGTTGCCAGCTAGACACAGAGGGAGTAGGAGATGAATATGCCATGTTAATAAAGATACTGCCATGTGGAAGAGTGTAAATAAAAAGTATAGATTAATTTAAAATGTAAGAGCTAGTTAGTAATAAGGCTGAGCTATTGACTGAACATTTATAACTAGTATAAGCCCCAGTGTGTTTATTTAAGAGTGGCTACAGGACAGGAAAACTCTGCCTACAGCCTATCCCTGAATATGTTAAGATATAAATAAGTCATTAATAAAGTTGTACATGTTTACATGACATATAAATATGTATATTAGCACATAAGTATATTTATAACTTTTATCTTCAGGACTAAATGTTCACAAAGGTCAAAAATACTTGAACTCTCAAGTTGCAGATGAGAAGTGCAGACTCTAGGTCAGGACCTGCATGACTGTCCTCTTCCTACATAGGAATCTGCCTCTGTTCAGCTGAGCTTAAGACACAGTGGCCCATAAGGCCATGTGCCCATGTTCTCTCCATCAGATATCTTCTTCAATCTTTTGTTTGCTTTCCAGAGAAGAATCAGACACCGGACTTCAGACTTATCCTTAGAGAGTTTGGATTAGCTAAAATGGAGCAGAAGGTCTAGTGGTGACTTTTGAGTACAAATATGAATTCCTCTCTGACTGTTAATCCGGTGTTTTCCTCCAGTTTGAGGTCAGATTCCTTGGGAGCAGCTGAAGCAGATACTGCCTCTGCATACAAGCAATTAACTTCAGAAAAGCCCCATGAGAATCTGGGGAGAGGAGATGACAAAGCAGGATATAGGAGCAGAAAGAAGTACACCGTCATGTGACATTGGGCAGAACTGCAGGAATAACCTGGCAGTTAAGGAGCTTGGCAGCATCCTCAGGCCTCAAGCCTCAGGCAATCCCTGTCAGGGAAGTGCCTTCCTACTTCTGTACCCTCAGGCAGGGCTACTGGCCACTCTTGGTAACCTGGGCTCTGAGCCTCTGGGCTTCAGAAGGCTGATGGCAAACCTTGTGGGAGCTGCAGGTAAGCTGTCAGAGCAAAGCAGAGCAGAGGCACACAGGTTGTTAGAGTTGTACCAGGAGACACAGTGGGACTCAGGCACATTTTATCACTTGCTGTATAAACTGGAAAACTAAGACTCTGCTTCATCACTGCTACTGCCAGAGTGTCCCCAGTACAGAGCTGGTTTGGCTCCTCCATGCCATCTCAATTGAGTCCACACAGTTACAGTGAGAGGAATGATGACCAGGCACCATCAGCCCACCTCATGCCTTGTTATAGAGCTGAAACACTAAAATTTATGTTTAGTACCTGCATGTGAGTGAATTCTCTAGATGATACAAATGCATTTTCAACATCGAAACTGCATGTAGCAGCCAGGTGTGGTGCTTCACACCTGTCATCCCAGTATTCAGGAAGTAGAGATAGGAAGATCAGCAGTTCAAACCAGTGGGCTACAAAAGCAGAGCCCATGCCCCATAAAGACAAGAGCTGGGATTTGAGTTTAGTAGGAAAGATGCACTTCCCTAGCTTGTACAATGCCCTGGGGTTCATCCTTAGTATTGGAAAATATATTTACCATATTAAATTTTAAAAATCTAAAAAGCATAATATCCTTATCTGCCCAAAGATTTCTAAGTAAAATCAATGTTTTGTAGCAATTTGAGACCATCACTGCAAATATGAAGTGCTACTGAGTGTTATCCTTTGGTGATATACTAAGAACTTATTAAGATGCTAGAAGATATTTGGTGTTCATAGTCCTTTTACTGTTCATGTTCAACCTTGAAGTATTTTCTACCATTTCCCAACATCTCCGCAGCCTACATCCTCAGCATGTACTGTTGCTGGTGTCCCCTTTATCTGTAACTAATAGTCCTACAATGTCTAAGTGCATATGCCCCAAAGTATAGGATAAACTAGTATCTTAGTTCTGTGCTTGAAGTTGAGGCTAATACCTCAACTTTTACTATTAAAAACATTCCTTTGAAAATGTTATTGCCCATGGAGGTTGGAAATGCTTGAGTGTAATGAAGTCAAGTAGACAGAAGGAGCTTGCCTGGTGTACAAAATGTGCTTCCTGGCCCAAGCTCGATTGTTGGGGAAAATCTGCTGTGTGAAAAGGTTGTATATAGAATGGGAGAGGTCTATGGGTTGAATGGTAGGTAGGTAGAGTCCTGGCAGAAGCCAAGAGATCATTTGTGACACAGTCAGGAGAGGTTTGTCTAGGCTGAGATACTGGGTGTGGGACCCTGGTTAGGTATAGTTGGTTGGGGAGAAAGTGTGGATGGGAAGGTCAGGAAGACTCTAAAGGCAAGACCCTGAAGAAGAAGGTGGGAAATATAGCTGGGTAAAGAGGGTGGATGAAGCACAGAGGGGGCCTGGAAATGGTGGCGAGTCATGAATAATTTTTGATGTGTTTTTTTAAATTCATATTACAAGTGTTTTATGAGAATTTTTGCTTCAGTGTTCATCAGAAATATTAGCTTATACTCTTCTTTTGTTGTTGGTGAATCTTTGTCTAGTTTTGTTATTAGTACAATATTGATTTCATAAGGCAAATTGGTTAGAGTTCCATCCTTTATAGTTCATAAAATAGTTTGAGGAATAGTCATGTTAGTTCTTCTTTAAAGTTCTGGTAGAATTTAGTAGTAAATTCCATCTAGGCCTGGGTTTGTTTGCTTGTTTGGGAGGTTTTTTAAATTGCCTTTTCTATTTCACTGCTTGTTAGAAATGCGTTTAAGTTGTTTATGTGTTCTGCATTTAATTTTGATAGTTCTTATGTACATATGTATGGATCCTTCCCTTTAGATTTTCCAACTCACTGGACCATATGTATTGAAGGTATACCTTAATGATCTTCTAAATTCTGTTGGTAGCTGTTGCAATGTCTCATTTGTGTGTGTGTGTGTGTGTGTGTGTGTGTGTGTGTGTGTGTGTGTGT
>CABHPR010157958.1:0-28266 GCA_902168415.1 Peromyscus melanophrys | reverse complement strand
TGCTTTAAATATTAGAAATAGTTGCCCTACTACCGTGGGAGCCGTTTTGGACATACATCATTGTTAAAGTTTAGTGTATTTTGTTGATATGGTTTTGTTAAAAAATCTATTTTAAAATGAGAACGCTATTCCTTAGTTTTCTTTTTAAGTGTTATGCGAAACTCCAGAGGCTAAGGATTTCCTTTAACATTCCATTTTCTAAAAACGAATACTCATTTATTTAAGGGACCGAGTGTTTTACTTTTACAATGTTAGTATTTCGTGGTCATTACACGACGCTTTACATTATTTTGTTCAGCCCCTTTACATTATTGTAAATTGGATTTACAATTTGGATTTTCTTAGACATATTTAAAATGTGGAGTGTGCGGTGATTTTCTCTTTCTTAGCCTGTAATGGAAAATTTTAAAAAACTTGCAGGAAATATTTGCCAAGAGGCAAATTATTATTTCCACTATTGCAACAATGCTATCAGTATTTTGTTCATAATTCATTACAAAGTAACTTTGTAAATTGCAGTGGTAACAGTTGTTTTGGAATTCCATCAGGCAAGGTATGTCAGAATAGGATTTATATCAGAGAAGCCCTCTATCTTGTTCTGAAAAGTAACATTCCAAAGTTTGTAATTAGCTATGCTGCAATGGAACTGGTGAAAAAGACTCCGGAGTCTGTTGAAATAGAATTGGGAAATGATTCACGTGCTGGCACTCACCCCAGGGACTCTTTTACCTTTTCTATTTAAAGCATCCCTTGAATACTAAGTTGATGCTGTGAAATGAGGGGTTGATGGTTTTTCTTCTTCATAACTTGCTCTCAGAACCACTTAATTAGAATAACAAGCAAGCAGTTGTGAAAAGTGCTCAGCTGTCCAGTGGTTCTTGGTTAATTCCTTTTCTTCTGGGGAGGAACCCCCAGGGAGTGCAGATAGTGGAGCTCAGAGTGCTGGCTTCCATTTTCTGGTGCTTTGGAGTAGTTACTCAACTCATCTTCTTAATGTGTAATGAGGGTTCATGTTCACATATCTTGTAGGGCTGTGAAAACCAAACAAGTACACACTGAGTAGTTAGTAAACGTTAATCCCTCCATTAATACTTAGAGAGTGATAACACTCTGACAATAAATACTAGGTGTGTTAGTTCTAAGACTGGCAATTCAAGCCAATCAGGACAGGTGTATGTGAATCCTAAAGTACTAGGATTTGATGTATGATTTACCAAGACAAAAGATGGAAGGACATTCTTGAATTCTTCGGACTATGTGCTTAGCTTTAGAAAAATTGCTATTCCCTGTAGAGGAGCACAGCATTGGGCACAGGGTAGGTCTTAATGCTTGTTGTCATTCTGAAGACAGTTTCTTTGCAGCTGTGGTCTGGTATAATTTTGGTGCTTTTTCTTAAAAAAAAAAAAAGGCAACTACTTGATCACAGTTTTTTTCAACTGTCTCTTCCTCAGTTATGATCTAAAAGTTTTTGTTAAAATTGTTTAAAACTCAGGACATCTCCCCCCCCCCCCCAAAACATGTTAAGGGCTGCACTTCTAGACATTTTCTTAAAATCTAACTTAATCTGTAAGATATCTTCAGTATTGTGCTTAATAATGAGAAAAATGTCAATTCAAATGATTTTCCATTTGTTCCAGTGTTTAATTGCTTTAAGAACTAGCTTAAAAGTTTAACTATTACCATTGTTTCTATAAGAAAGTATTTTGAGTTTAGCTTTGCTCCTTTTTCAAATTAAACATTTATTTTTACTTATTTGTGTGGGGAATGGGTGTGCCCATGCTGTGACATGCACGTGGAGGTCCTAGAACACCTTGAGGAGTCTGTTGTTTTCCTCTACCCTGGGGCTTTGGGTGTTGAACTCGGGCCATCTAGCTTAGTGACAGGTACCTTAGCCCACTGAGCCATCTCACCAGCCCCAGCTTTGAATTTTGTGACTAAGTCAGAGCACAGATATCTGTTTCTGTTTGGCAATTTGTAATTCTCCAACAAGGAAGAAAGTGTACTTTCCATCCGATCTGTAGAACCATGAGAAAGAGCCCCTGATGTCGGTGAGGGAATGAGTTCCTGTTGCAAAGTCTCCCCTCTGCCACCCTGTATTAGTTGTTCCAATGTGTTTTCACATTTGTAAGGCTTTTGAAATCTAGTAGTAATTCACAGTTTTCTTTCAAGACAGTTTCTTACTATGTAGCACCTTGGTTTCTCTAGTACTTATAGAGAGATCCACCTGCTTCAGCCTCCTGAGTACTGGGATTAAAGGCGTGCGCCACCACCGCCCAGCTTACGTCTTACTTTTTTATCTTTATTTTTACAATAGAGGAGCTCTGTACAGGCAGCAACGTTTCTTTTTATTATTTTTCATTTAAGACTATGTGGTACCCAAGCTCCTTTTTTGTTACATTCTGTGTATGACTTGAGAGGGTAGAGAGGGCACTGCCCTTTTGTGAAGATAAATGATGTGCCAGTTTGCAGGAGATACCCAATTGTGTAGCCATATGTAGATTCCCAGAGTAGTCTTCATAGGATCTATATTATATAAATGAAGAAAAGGATCTCAGAGATTGCTTTTCTTTCCTTCCTATCTTTCTTTCTTTCTTGGTCATTCAACAGTTATAGAGTCCCTTTATTTTTTTATTTTTTATTTTTTTTGGCAATGGGAGGTATTTTATGACATACTTGACTGTTTTTGCTCTTCTTCTCTAATATTGTTAGGGGATTTTCCCTCCATTTCTTCCCTCTGTGTTTTTGTAACAGGGTTTTACTCAGGCTGAACTATACTCAGGCTGAAAATATAATTGCTTGGAAAATTCTGTATGTTTTATTTCTTAGGTTGTCTTTCCAAGGAACTTCATGCATTACAGTGCATTAAATAGGAAAAACGATTGACCTCCCCCCCCCCTTTTTTTTTGAGACAGGGTTTCTCTGTGTAGTTTTGGTGCCTGTCCTGGAACTCACTCTGTAGCCCAGGCTGGCCTCAAACTCACAGAGATCCGCCTGCTTCTGCCTCCCGAGAGCTGGGATTAAAGGCGTGCGCCACCACCGCCCGGCCTTGTCCTTCTTTTTACTGATTGTACTCAAACTACTGAACAGGGAAGCCAAAACTAAAACCACACTCTTCTTACTCTCTACTAACAAGAACAGGAAATACCCACAGTGAATAAAAATGTAATTAAATTCGTTCAATAGATAAACAGCAAAGGTGTGACTGTGTTTTGATGTTGTAGATGTGTATGTTGGTTAGTTTTTGTCAACTTGACAAAAACCCCTGGGAAGAGGGAATCGCAACTGGGGAATCACCTTCACCAGACTGGCCTATAGTAAGGGATATTTTTCTTGATTAATGATTGATGTGGGAGGACCTAGCTTACTGTTGGTAGTGCCACCTTTGGTCAGGTGGTCCTGGGTTGTATAAGAAAACAGGCTGAGTAAGCCACAGGGATCAAGCCTGTAAGCAACATTTCTCTGTAGTCTCTGCTACAGTTCCTGCCTTGGCTTCCTCTGATGAAGGACTATAACCTGTAAACCAAATTAAACCCTTCCCTTCCTAAGTTGCTTTGGTCATGGTCTATTTATCATAGCAATAGAAAATGTAACTAAGAGAATGTGGAAACTTCCTCAAAAAGCCATCTTGTTTATTACACTGCTGTCTTTAGGTTAACAAACAAACAAACAAACAAAACCGCATGTGTATGCTAGGCAGGCACTCTGCCACTGAGGTACATCCCCAGCACCATGGTAAACTTTAATAATTCAGAACATTGATTCTTATTGTTTGCTATTTTTCAATTCTTATACCATGAAAAATTTCCCTCATTACCCTCTAGAATATTTAACATATTTAACAATAGTTTTGCAATGCTATATTCATTTTTTCCTGATTCCTAAGACCAGGGTATGTGTGTACAGTCTTTTATTTGTATTTAAATAAATCACTAAGTTTCATGGAGATTTAACTTCTAAAGGTCTGTGGTAGAGCCTGGTGTAGTTTATATTTGCTTGAATTCAACAGACTGGAGGATTAGAAGTTTGAGGAGGGAGAGAGGGAGGTAGGGGAAGGAGGGAAGGCAGAGAGAGAAAGGATGAAAAGGAAGGAAAGAAAAAAAGATCTGTAGTACAGAGGAGTCTGAAGTGGAGCAGGAACCGTATGGAAAAGAACCACTGTCCACCGCATTTGAGTAAATCCACTGGTCACTAGAACAGCCTGAAGACATGGCGACTTTAGTTATTTTATGGCCCATCAGTCCCAGGAAGGAAGCCCAGTTTTTGAAGCCTCTGAAAGAGAACCAACACCTTTTTTTGAGGTAAAGATACCCACCAGGGGAAGAGCTGTCACATCTCCAGAACTTTATTTTGTTCTGAAAAACAAGTATATAATCTGCATTTATAGTCATAGGTTTAGTATTATAGGAAAAGTTGACATTTAAGATTTTACTTGAGCATCATGATGGGAGTAAAGTGACAGATCTAAGGTACTAGGCTAATGAGTGCTAAATTGAAGTTTGAAGCCAAGATTTCAGAATTCTAGGCCACAGATTTTCCTCTTTTACAAAAATTTTATTTTATTATTGTTATTAGTGTGTGTGTGTGTGTGTGTGTGTGTGTGTGTGTGTGTGTGTGTTTGTGTTTTATGTATTGTGTCTTGAGTTGACATGGGAGGTCCCATTGTGGTAGGAGACGACTTTTGGGAGCTGGTTTCCTTCTTCCACCATGGGTTCCAGGGACCCAACTCAAGTTGTCAGGCTAGGGCAGCAGGACTGTTTTACCAGCTAAGTCATCTTGCCAGCTCTACAGATTCTTTTCTTACACCCTTTGTCTTTGAATGGAATTTGTCAGTACTGTATGTCTAGCTTGAAAGTTGAGACATAGTCTAGAATAGTGGTTCTCAACCTTCCTAATGCTGCGACCCCATACAGTTCCTTATGTTGTGATGACCCCCAACCATACAGTTATTTTTGTTGCTACTTCATAGTTGTAATTTTGCCACTGTTATGAATCATAATATAAATATCTGTGTTTTCCAATGGTTTTAGAAGAACCCTGTGAAAGGGTTGTTTGACCCCTAAAGGGGTTGAGACCCATATTTTGAGAACCACTGCTCTAGAGTCTTTTCATTTTTTTTTTTTTTTTTTTTTTTTTTTTTTTGGTTTGGTTTTTTTGGTTTTCTCTGTGTAGCTTTGCGCCTTTCCTAGAACTCACTTGGTAGCCCAGGCTGGCCTCCAACTCACAGAGATCCGCCTGGCTCTGCCTCCCGAGTGCTGGGATTAAAGGCATGCGCCACCACCGCCCGGCTGAGTCTTTTCATTTTTAACTAGGTAAATATATTTAAGGAATTTTTTCCACCTTGGACATTATATGAGGCTACATTATATTATTGTTCCATTTCTGAATATAATGATTTATTTTGATAGTGGGTATAAATACAGGATATGAATTCAGAAAGCAAGTTTTTAATAATGCCTTAAGGGCCTGGTGGTGGTGGTGGTGGTGGTGGTGGTGGTGGTGGTGGTGGTGGTGGTGGTGGTGGTGGTGCACGCCTTTAATCCCAGCTCTCGGGAGGCAGAGGCAGGCGGATCTCTGTGAGTTTGAGGCCAGCCTGGTCTACAGAGCGAGATCCAGGACAGGCACCAAAACTACACAGAGAAACCCTGTCTCGAAAACAACAACAACAACAATGCCTTAAGGACTGTATTAGGTGGTATTATTATTATTATTATTATTATTATTATTATTATTATTAGACAGGGTCTCATTCCTTAACTGGCCTGGAGCTCACTATATAGACCAGACTGACCATGTCCAGCATATTGTTCTTTTTTAGAAAGACACCTAGGACAGAGGAAAGAAATTGGATTTAGCAAACATTTACTGAGTAACTTTTTAAACCAAAAGGAGTTGTTTTGACCTCTGTTCTCTAAAGCAAAAAGGAAATAATCTGCAGGAAATTAGCAATTAAAAGTTTGTGTTTGTGTGTGGTGTATGTGATGTATGTGCATGTGTAAGTGGAGATTGACCCTGAGGTATCTCTCTCAATTGCTCTCCTCCTCACTTTTTGAGACAGGATCTCTGGATGAAGTTGGAACTCAAGGATTTAGCTAGATTGGCTAACTGACCAGAGAGTTTCCAGAGATCTCCCTGTCTCCATTCCCCACTCCACCAGTGATGTTACAGATGTATCTGGCTTTTACATGGATGCTAAAGATCTGAACTCATGTTCCCAGGCTGTGGAACAAACATTTCATTGATTGAGCCCCCCACCCACACCCCTTTATAGAGATGGGTATCTTGCTGTGTTGTCTGGGTTAGTCTCTAATTTTTGGGCTCCCACCTTAATATCCCCTGTAGCTGGGCAACAGGTGTGCATGAGCTACCATAGTCAGCTTAACTTTTTAATAGATTTAATATATAACAACATCCAGTAGACTTCAGATTTACAGATCATTTTATCATGCAATATTAGAATATACTTTAGAAGTATTAGTGATATGGCATTGTTTTCAGGGTAACATTTAAAATTTTTATTTATGTGTATGTGTTTTTGTGTCTGCCAAGTGTGTTCCAGTGTTGACAGAGGGTGCTTCTCTAGAGCTGGAGTTCTAGGCAGTTGTGAGCTGCTGGATATGGGTGTGGAAATCTGAACTTGGGTCCTCTGGAAGAATAGCACATGCGCTTAACCCCTGAGCCATCTCTCCATTTCAATGTGTAGCATTTTTAGACACATCCTAAAACATGACAGTCTGAAAAGAATGGTCATTGAGGTTGGTAATACCTTATATTCATACTTGGTGTTGAATTTTAACTTTTAATAGCTTTTGAATCTTAATTTTGAATTTTGTATTTTTATTTTTGATAATAGGAATGTATAAAAAATTATTTCTACTATGTAAACAGCAGTTGGCCTGCTATATTATGGATTTATTTCCACTGTTAGGTTTTACAATAGTGTACAAACCTGTTTAGGATTGTGCTCTCAAGTCTCTTGCGTACCTGCCCCCAGACAAATTTTGTATAGAGAAGCAAGATTTTATAAAGTTTTTGCACATAATCTCTGAAGAATTTTAAAAAAACTCATAAATACATCACCACCTATTTTAGTGGTGGTCCAGGTATGCTGTATTGCATATTAGGATACTTTAGTTAAGATAATGACTTTATTGGGAAGTATCTTTCAGAAGCTTTCCATTTTCCTGTTTATCTACAATGGTATAAAATCTCAACCTCCTACTTTCATGTATTTCCCCTCTTCTTTCAAAACTCATTTATGTGCTCTTGCTAATGAGTAAGAACCAACATTTGTGGAAGAATTAAAGCATGATAAACATAGAACTGAGTAAAGATTTAGCACTGCATCTCCAATAGGTGTGCATTTGACCTTCACTACTCTTCAAATGGAGCCCATTTTATTAGTAGACAGCAATTACTAGAGTATTCTTACTGCTGAATAGAATTGATGACTTCATGTACATTCTTATAAATTTTTGTTCTTTGCCTCCATATAAATTGCTTGGATCATACCCTTCACTAGTTCAATTTAAAATTTAAAAAATACGTGTATGGGTGTTTTGACTGCATTTATGTCTGTGTACCATGTATATGCCTGTTGCCCAGGGAGGCCACAAGAGAATGTTGGATCTCTTGGGACTGGAGTTACAGATGGGTATGAGCTGACATGTGAGGGCAGCCAGTGCTCTTAACCCTGAGCTATCTCTCCAGCCCCACTAGTTCAATTTTAGGCTTTTAAGAGATCTTAGAGAAAAATACAGCTTATGGTTCTGTAGTTTGATCCCTAGGAAGGACCCCCATGGTGGAAGGAAAGAATCAACTTCTGCAAGTTGTCCTCTGACTTCACACACATTCCATGGCACACCTGTGCTCATACACAGACACACATGTGCACAGAATAAATAAGAATGAAATAAAAATTTTAAAAAGTATTGGTGGCAATTTATTGGTTTTTGTAACCCATAGTTAAAAATAATGTTATTTGCTTGTGGGCTAGAGAGATGGTTCAGCGGCTTAAGAGTACTGGTTGCTCTTCTAGAGGACCCAAGTTCAATTCCTAGCACCACATGGTGGCCAACTACCATCTATAACTCCACATGGTGGCCAACTACCATCTATAACTCCAGTTCCAGAGATGCTGCCTTCCTCAGGCAATGTATATGTGCCAAGTATACAGACATACATGCAGGCAAAATACCCATACACATGAAATAAAAATTAAATCTTAAAAAACTATTTCCTTATTTTTTTGTTCTTATATATTACATCCTGACCACAATTTCACCTCCCTCCTCTCCTTCAGTCTTCCCCCCCACCTCCCCTCTTTCCCAGATCCATGCCCTCTCCATCTGCCCTGAGAAAAGAGCAGGCCTCCCAGGGACATCAACCAAACATGACATAATATACTACAATAAGACCAGATACATATTATCACATCAAGGCTGGATAAGGCAACTCACTAGGAGGAAAAGGTTCCCATAAGTAGGCAAAAGAGTCAGCAACTATCCCTGCTCCCACTGTTAGGAATCCCACAAGAACACCAAGCTACTCAGCCATAATGTATATACAGAGAACCTAGGTCAAACCTCTATAGGCTCCCTAATTCTTCGAGCCCCCATGAGTCCTGGTCAGTTGATTCTGTGGGCCATGTTCTTGTGGTGTCCTGACCCCTCTGGTTCCTCCAATCCTTCCTCCCCGCCTCCACTGGACTCCCTAAGCTTCACCTAATGTTTGGCTGTGGGACTCTGCATCTGCTCCAATTGGTTGCTGGGTGAAATCTCTCTAATCTCTTTGATGAGGATTCTGCTAGGCTCTGGTCCCAGGAACTGCAGGCAGGCAAACTGTAGGTCAAAGTTTTTGTGGCTGTGTTGGTGTCCCAATCCCTCCATTTGAGGCCTTGCCTGGTTACAGAAGGTGGCCAGTTCAGGCTCCATATCCCCCATTACTAGGAGTCTTTGCTAGGGTTACTCTCATAAATCCCATGGAGTTTCCATTGTACTAGGTTTCCACCTTGTTCCCGAAATGCTTTCCAATTCCAATTCTTTCTCCCAGTATTTTCTCCCCTCCAATTGATTCCTACTGTTCCCACCCCCACTCGCCCCTAGTCCACCCTCAAAATTTATTCTATTTTCCCATTCTCAGGAAATCCTTGCTTTCCCCCCTTAGGCCCTCCTTGTTGCTTAGCTTCTCTGGGTCTGTGGATTGTAGCATGATTTTATCTTTTGCTTTATAGCTAATATCCACTTATAAGTAAGTACATAGCATTTTTGTCTTTCTGGGTCTGGGTTACCTCACTCAGAATGATTTTTCCAAGTTCCACCCATTTGTCTGCAAATTTCATGATGTCATTGTTTTTAACAGCTGAGTAACACTCCCCTGTGTAAATGTACCTAATTTTCTTTATCCATTATTTGGTTGAGGGACATCTAGGTTGTTTTTAGTTTCTGGCTATTATGAGTAAAGCTGCTGTGAACATAGTTGAACAAGTGTCCTTGTGATAGGATGGAGTGTCCTTTAGGTATATGCCCAGGAGTGTGATAGCTGGGTCTTGAGGTATATTGATTCCCAATTTTCTGAGACACCACCATATTGATTTCCATAGTGGCTATACAAGTTTGCACTCCCACCAGTGATGGAGGAGTGTTCCCCTTACTTTATATCCTTGCCAGCATGAGCTTGTGTTTTTGATCTTAGGCATTCTGACAGGTACAAGATAGAATCTCAAAGTTGTTTTGATTTGCATTTCCCCGATGGCTAAGGATATTGAACAGTTAAGTGTTTCTTGGCCATTTGAGTTTCCTCTGTTGAGAATTCTCTATTTAGATCCCTACCCCACTTTTTAATTGGATTGTTTAGTTTGTTGGTGTCTAGTTTCTTGATCTAAATATATAATTTTGGCTCTATATTATAGCCCTCTGTCAGATGTGGAGTTGGTGAAAATCTTTTCCCATTCTGTGGGCTGTCTTTTTGTCCTATTGACAGTGTCCTCAGCCTTACAGAAGCTTTTCAGTTTCATGAGGTCCCATTTATTAATTGTTGATCTTAGTGCCTGCACTATTGGTGGTCTGTTGAGGAAGTTGTCTCCTGTGCCAATGTGTTCAAGGCTTTTCCCACTTTCTCTTCTATCAAGTTCAGTGTGTCTGGATTTATATTGAGGTCTTTGATCCACTTGGACTTGAGTTTTGTACAGGATGATAAATATGGATCTATTTGCATTCTTCTACATGCTGATATTCAGTTAGATCAGGACCATTTGTTGAAGATGCTTTCTTTCTTCCATTGTATAATTTTGGCTTCTCTGTCACAAATCAGGTGTCCATAGGTGTGTGGATTTATATCTGGGTCTTTGATTCAGATTCTATTGATCCATCTGTTTGAATTTATGCCAGTACCATACGGCTTTTATTATTATAGCTCTGTAATACGGTTTGAAATCAGGGATGGTGATACCTCTGGAAGTTCTTTTATTGTACAGGATTGTTTTAGCTATCCTGTTTTTTTCCATATGAATTTGAGTATTTTTTCTCAAGTTCTGTGAAGAATTGTGTTGGGATTTTGATGGAGATTGCATTGAATCTGTAGATTGCTTTTGGTAGGATTAGCTCCATGAGCATGGGAGATCTTTACATCTACTTATATCTTCTTCAGTTTCCTTCTTCAAAGACTTGAAGTTTTTATCATACAGATCTTTCACTTGTTTGGTTAGAATTATTGTAAGATATTTTATATTAGTGGCTATTGTGAAGGGTGTTGTTTCCCTGATTTCTTTCTCCATCCATTTGTTGTTTGTATATAGAAGGGCTACTGATTTTTTTTTTTGAGTTAATCTTGTATCCAACCACTTCGCTGAAGGTGTTTATCACTTCAGCTGTAGGAGTTTCCTGGTAGAATTTTTGGTATCACTTATATATACTATCATGTTGTCTGCAGTGATACTTTGACTTCTTCCTTTCCAGTATGCATCCACTTGATCTCCTTTAGTTGTCTAGCTAGAATTTCAAGTACTATGTTGAATAGTTATGGAGAGAGTGGACAGCCTTGTCTTGTTCCTGATTTTAGTGGAATTGCTTTGAGTTTCTTTCCATTTACTTCAATTTCCTTATTTTATAAACTCTAAAAAGTAAGGATTGTGCTACAGTTACCTCAGTGTTCTTGAAAGATAGAGCTCAGTGCCAGGCATATAGAGGGCTTCATTCATGTGCTTGTGAATTAAATTGAACGCTTTTGTTAGTGTGGCATTATGTTTGATTTTTGGTGACTTTTGAGATGTTATTCCATACTTAATGGTTCATATTGAACTTACAACCAACTAAACTCTAGAACTTACTTCATTTGAACCAAAATCAAACTATGTATTCTGAGCTTATACATAATATCAAACAAAAGATGTTAAATTTTCTTTTTTTTTTCAAGACTGGGTTTCTCTGTGTAGCCCTGGCTCTCCTCAAACTCACTGCGTAGACCAGGCTGGCCTTGAACTCAGAGATCTGCCTGCCTCTGCCTCCTGAGTGCTGAAATTAAAGGCGTGTGCCACCACTGCCTGGCCCTAAATGTTCTTTTAAAATGTTTTATTTTTATTTTCATCATATTTAAATTGCCATACTTGGCTTATCAGTACAACTTCTCAAATATTTTTGAAGGTTAAGTTTGTGATTTTACTCATCTTTCTTTGATCATTTATCTATACAATTAATCAGACTTTGTTATCCAAGTGGCTTGTCTTTTTGCTGATAGCTAATAAAAATATTAAAAAGACAATATTTAATTTTCAATAAACACTAGAGGGAGGTATTTAGTTTATAAAGTTGTATTTTTTGCTGTCTTATATTTTGAATGCAAATTATTTGGATGAACATTTCATGACAGTGCCAGCTATACAACCTTTGTGAATCTGATAGTGCTTGAGATTATGGCAGGTTCCAGATTATGATCTGTGACCAAGGTGTTTTAGTGAGGAAGAAAGATGTGGATGAGAGGAGTGTGTGAACCTACTTTTAGTTATGGAGCATGTTAAAGAAATGTTAGTATTGAAAAGAGGTTAGTCCCATTTTCATCTTCATACATAGGAGGAAATGTAGTGCTAAAATGTTCTTGACTTTTATTTCTGATTTTCTTTCCAAATTCTACATTGCTATAGTTTGGACTTGGAATGTTCCTGTTCCCAAAGCCCATGTGTTAAAGATGGCCCCTAGCTTGGGCTATTGCGAAATGGTAGATGCAAGGCTGTAGTCAAAAGATTTCCTGTGTCCCGCCCGGCCTCCCTGCATTCGGGACAAATCTCTCTCACCTGCAGTCCCTCAGCTGCTTATGAAATAATCCCTCAGAAGAATAATATTAATTATAAACTGTGTGGCCTATGGCTAAGAATTCTTGCTAGCTAGCTCTTTCATCTTCAGTTAACCCATTTCTCTTAATCTATATATTGCCATGTGGCCATGGTGTTACGGGTCTGCTGGCATGTTGCTCTTTGGGTGGCAGGCTGGCATCTCCTCTCCTCCGCCTTTCTTCATCCTGCCTCTCTCTTGGATGTCCTGCTTGGTTATAACCTGACTCACCGCAGGCCAGAGCATCTTCTTTATAAACCAGTCATAGCAATGCATGTTCACAGAGTACAGAAAGACGTCCCCCAGCACAAGGCTTTCTGAGTAGTCCTCTGGTTAATGGGGATGTGTCCTTGGAAAGACTAGTGAGGACCTAGCTGCTGCTTCCTTTTCATTATTTATTTCCTGGCTGAGGTAAATTTGCTGTGCTATGTGCTCCTCCTTCCTGAGAGTCCTAGTTCGTCTGCCCAGTCATGGACTAAAGTTCCAAAATTGTGAGCTAAAGTAAACCTTTTCTGTGTAGAGGTTAGTTTATCTCAGATATTTGTTGACTATGATATACTGAAGTTCTTGATACGCCCCTATGCAGAAACATCATAATTTTCCACTTTTTTGCTTTATTTGGGTTATATTACTAGCAAGATTCTATGACTGTGTTTTTCTGCTTAGGGATTGCCAGTTCAAAAAGCTAAAATGTCGTCTTTTTGATGCCTTTCCACAGCTCTGCCTGATGTAAAGAAGTGCTGCTTCTGATCTGTCCCTTACTCCTTTGTAATATGCTTAATTGCATTTCTTTGCCCCAGAAGACTTTGGGACAAGAAACTGTCTTCATGTTTGTATCATCAGGATCTAATACATTACTCCATTGAGAGTCTGAGCTAGTAAAGACTTTATTTTTTGTTAATCTTGAGGCTGTTTTAAAAGGCAGGCTGTGAATATAATACATGGTTGTTAGGCATGTGACATGAATATATATTTGTGCTTGACTGTTTTCTATCATGAGCCTGTTAGGGATTTACTGCTTATGGCTGAGTTCAACTGACTGATTTTGGGTGGGAGCCTGAGGATTCCAGTAGCAATTCATCTCACCTTGAATTGCAGTTATCACAACAGTGTGATTCAGAAATCTTACATCAGGTAATTGTAATATCATTTGACTTTCCCCCATTACCTTTTGTTCAGCATCTTTAGGGAATTCTGTGTTTTGGATGAGTGGCTTTTCCACCTTTAAAAGCAACAGAAAGATTTTTGTCTACTTTGGTTGAAGTTTCTCCAAAATGTAATGTATTGCACTCTTCTCTATAATGTGAATTCAATATGTTGAATTCGTTTGATGTTTATTTATCTGTATTCATTTTGTGATTATAATGTACACATTCATTATGGAAATATCAGAAGATATGGAAAAACACACACACAAACTTTTTTTACACAGATATAGCTCTTGCTAACGTATTGTCATATCCTTAGTCTTTATTCTGTGTATACATATACATAGGCATTTAAAATAACTTTAGAACGTATTGTTACACACACACACACACACACACACACACACACACACACACAATTTGAAGTCAAAGGACAACTTGTGGAGTTAGTGAGTTAGTCTCCCCTCCCATCACAATCTCTCCCTTAATCAGTCTCTCCTTTGAGAAGGGATTTGCTGAACCTGAAATTTATCAGTTCAGGTAGTCTAACTAGCTAGTGAGTTTTAGGGTTCTGCCTACTTCTGTCTCCTGTCCCCCAAAGCTGGGATTACACATACCTCCATGCCCAGCTTTTTACATGTATTCTAAGTATTTAACTCAGGTCCTTGTGCTTGAATGGCAGGCACTTTACCAACATAGTAATTTCCCTAGCCTTTAGTTTTCTTCTTGACTTATTTAATTTAATATTATGTCATTTAATCTCCATGAGTTTGTGAATTTCTATTTCTCTTGCTGTTATTCTAGTTTCGTTCCATTGTGGTCAGATAAATTACAAGAAAATTTTTTGATTATTTTTCATTTGTTAAGATTTGCTTTGTGTCATTATAATCTATTTTAGAGAAAGTTCTATGGGTTGATAGAAAGCTTATGAGATGAATGTGTATTCTGCAGTGTTTTGATGGAATGTTTTGTAAAGATGTCTGTTAAGTCTCTTTGACCTACAATATCACTTAACTCAGATATTTATTTTTATGAGGCTGACCTGTCTATTTGTGAGAATGACTTATTAACATCACTCATTATTAGTGTGTTGGGATTAATCTGTGACTTTACATCTAGTAGTGCTTGTTTTATGAAATTGGGTGCATCAGTATTCAGTGTGTATATGTTTAAAATTGTAATGTCCTCTTGATTGATCATTCTCTGAATCAGTATAAAGGGACCTCTGAAAAATCCCTAATTTTCTAGTTTTTTCTTGAAAAAAAAGGTAATTTTAATTTGAAATTATTTTAAGTTTAAATAAAATAATTTTAATTTGAAGTCCATTTTGTCAGATTATTAGAATTGCTATACATGCTTACTTTGTAGTGCTATTAGTTTAGAATATTTTTTATTTATTCTTTTACCTCAAGATTGTGTTTGGCTTTGCCAGTGAGATGTCTCTTGCAAACAACACTTAGATGGATCTCAGTTTGTTTGTTTATATATTTGTGTCTCCTATGTAGATCAGGCTGGCCTTGAATTCAAGAGACCTATGGCCCTTTCCCTCCCAAATGCTGGGATTAAAGGTGTGTGCCACCATGCCCAGTGGAACCTGTTTTTTAAACCCAATCTGTTAGTCAATGCCTTTTGATTAAAGAATTAAGAACATTAACATTCAGGGTTTTTATTGGAAGGTGAAATTCATCCCTGTCCTTTTGTTGTTTTAGTACTGTTTACTGCTTCCTTGTCTTTATTGGCTTATTTATGATTCCAGTGCACCCCTCCACTCCTGTAGGCTCGTGGATGTGTTTGTCTTTCTCTTTTGTGTCTGTGATTCCTACAGGTATCTTCTGTAGTGCTAGCTTAGTTGTCATGAATTTCTTTAGTTTGTAATTATTATGGAAAAGTTTTGTTTTTCTCTTTCAGTGATAAAGAATAGCTTCACTGGATGTAGTAATCTGGGTTGACAGTTATTGTCAGTCATTCAGAGGTTGAAATGTGTCATCCTATGCCCTCGGCTTTTAGGTTTCTATTGAGGAATGTGCTGTTACTTTGATGGTTCACTTTTATATCTGAATTGGTGCTTTTCTTTTGCAGTTTTCATTCAATAAACCTTATTTGTTTTGTATATTTTGTTTTGATGGTTAATATTGTCATTTTGACAGTATCCAGAATTACCTTGGAGACAAGATTCTGGGCTATCTGTGAGGGAGTTTCTAGATTGGGTTGACTTGAGGTGGGAAGACACATCCTTATTTTTGTGTAGTGCCATTTCATGGGCTGGGTTCTTAGACCAAATAAAAAGAGGAAAGTGAGGTGAGCAATGGCTTTGATGTATTTCTGCTTCCTGACTGCAGATGCAATGTGCCAGCTACCTCATGATCATGACTTCCCTGAACTGATGGATTGTACTCTCAAACTAAACTAGAGTAGCTCTTCCTTAAGTTAGTGTTGTAGTTTTATTTCTGTTGTTATACTAAAATGCTCTGACAAAAAGCAACTTAAGGTAGAAAGGGTTTATTTTATCTTACAAGTTTGGATTACAGTCCATTATTTTAGAGAAGTCAAAGTGGCAGAAATTCACATCATAGCTCTATCAAGAACAGAGAGAAATGACTGCATGCATGCTGCCTGATTGCTTATGCTTAGCTCAGTTTCTCCACTTTTACACAGTTCAGGACCTTCCTACCTAGGGAATGATGCCACCCATAGTGGGCTGGATCTTCCCACATTAAATTAATTTAAGACAATCCACAACAGACATACCTACAGTCAATCCAATGTTGACAGCCTCCCAGTGAGAATTTCTTACCAGGTGATTCTACGTTGTGTCAGGTTGACAAAGTTAGCCATAGTTGGTTTTGTGAGGTATTTTGTCACAGCAATTAGAAAACTGTTTTAGCAGCAATATAGCATGGGGAAATTATTTTCTAGTCTTATTTGGTGTTCTAAATGCCTCATAGGTCTGGATGTCTTGTCTCTTTCCCTAAGTTTGGAAAGTTTTCTGCAAATGATTTTATTCAATATGTTTTTGTGCATTCTCCTTCAATGCCTACGAAAGATTTGACCTTTTAATAGTGTCCTATAGATCTCATACATTTGGTTCATTCTTTGTTATTAATTTTAATATTTGCTTATGTTTGAATGTTCTAATTCTTCTTACTTCAAGCCCTGATACTTGGTACTGTTTCCTACTTGATTCATTCTCTTGGAAGACTTTCACTGAGTTTTTTGTCTTTTTGAACTTTTAAAATATATCAGTAAGATTTTTCTAGTATTTCTATCTCTTTATTGAAATCCACTCTCATGTCTTGTATTTGTATAGAAGCTTTTTGGCTTCTGTAATTATTAGTAAATTATAAATATTTTACTTTTTTTTTGGTTTCTCAAGACAGGGTTTCTTTGTGTAGCTTTGGAGTCTGTCTTAGAACTCGTTCTGTAGACCATGCTGGCCTCGAACTCACAGAGATCTACCTGTCTCTGCCTCCCAAGTGCTGGGATTAAAGGCATGTGCCATCACCGCCCGGCAAGTATTTTACATTTTATTTATTTACTTTTATATGCATATGTTTGTGGGCATGCATTTGCCATTGTGTGCATGTGGAAGTCAGAAGACTACTTAAAGGAGTTGGTTCTGCCTTTACACCATGAACATTCCAGGGATCAAACTCAGATCGTCAGGCTTGATGACAAGCACCTGTTCCTACTGAGTTGTCTGATTTCATCTAGGAATTAAAAAAAAAAAAGCTTTGTTTTATTTTTAAACTCTGTGTGTGTGTGTGTGTGTGTGTGTGTGTGTGTGTGTGTGTGTGTATGTGTGTATGTATGTAATGCTCACAAATGCCCGAAGCATTGGATCCTACTGGAGCTAGAGTAATTGTGAATGGCCTGAAGTGGGTTGCTGGGAACCAAACTTGGGTCCACTGTAAGAATGGTATATACTCTTAACTACTGAATCATCTCTCTAGTCCCCAATTCCAGGACTTTTTTTTTTTATTCTTCATGATTTCTTCAGTGACCTACTGTCCATTCAAGAGTATATTGTTTAATCTCTAAATATTTGTTTACTTTCTGTAATTTCTCTTATTATTGGTTTCTAGTTTTCTTCAGTTATCTGATTAAATATAAATTATTTTGAACATTTTCTATTTGTTAAGAAGTGCTTTAAAGGAGTGCAGACTGGTTCCATAGTTAAGATCACTTGTTCTTACAGAGGACCGAGGTTTGGTTCCCAGCACCCACATGGTGGTTCATAACCATCTACAACTCCAGTTCCAGGGAATCTGTTGCCTTTTTCTGGTCTCTGGGCATTGCATATATGTAGTTCACATATAAACATATAGGCAAAACACTCAATACATAAAATAAATATAAAGTTATTTATTATTTATTAATTTATTAATTTATTAATTTATTAATTTATTTAGTGGTGCATGCCTGGTAAGATTAATCCAGCACTCCAAAGGGAGAGGCAGGCAGATCTCTGTGAGTTAAAGGCCAGCTTTATGGGCTAGAATAAAGTCTTCTATTTTAAAGAAGATACCACAGGCTGCTGAGATGTGTATTCTGTACACAGTGGGTGGTTTGTTTTTTTTTAACCAGTTACTTTTCTATTGCTGTAAAGAGACACCATCGCCAAGACAACTCTTATAAAAGAAAGCATTTAATTGGTGGCCTGCTTACAATTTCAGAGTGTTGTCATTGATCATCATGGCAGGAAGCAGACAGGCATTGCACTAAAGGAGTATCTGAAAGCTTTACATCATGATCTGCCAGGCAGCAGGCAAAGAGAGAGGACACAGGAACTCTCTCTCTCTCAAACACACACACACACACACACACACACACACACACAATGGGTCTAGTATGGGCTTTTGAAACCACAAAGCTCACTCCTGGTGTCACACCTCTAACAAGGACACACCTCTAATCCTTCCTAAACAGTTCTGTCAACTGGGGACCAAGCATTCAAGCACAGGAGCCTGTGGGGGCCATTCTCATTCAAACTGCCATGCCAGTGAAGCATGTTTCTTGATAACAGACAGGTGGATCTTGTTTTTAGTGCAGTCACTCAATCTACATCGGTAAATTGAGGCCATTTACATTTGGGGGTTATTATTGAGAGATGCTTACTAATTTTTATAGTTTTGTTGGCTTGTTTTTGGTTGTTTTCTTTCTCCCCTTAGTAGTGTTGCTGGTTGACTGTGTTGGACATAATGGATTCCTTCCTCTTTGTTCATCTCTCATCAGATTTATTCTTTTCCTCATGCTTGTGATTGAGACTGTTCTTAGTTCTCTGTGCATAGTTTTCCTTTAAGAATCTTGCAGTGTTGACTTGTTATTCATGAACTGCCTTAGTGCTGGTTGTTAGATGTACTTTATTTCTCTGTAGCATAAATCCTAATTGGTCTTAATAAAAACCCAGAGCCAGATATTGGTGTAAATGCTGAAAGATCAGAGAGACAAAGGAACAAACCATGGCCACCTCTTACCTCTCCAACTCCTTAACCAAAAGGACTGAGCTCCTTTCTCCTTCTGCCCTATATTCTTTTTTCTGCCCAGCCACATCACTTCCTGTCTCAACCTCCCTAGTGCTGGGATTAAAGGCGTGTGTGCCTCCCAAGTACTGGGGGCAAAGGCATGAGATCCCAAGTGTTGGGATTAAAGGTGTGTGCTATCATTGCCTGGCCTCTATGGCTAACTAGTGGCTGGCTTTGCCCCCTGATCTTCAGGCAAGCTTTATCTGTTACATCATATACAAAATATTACTTTTCTCCATCAATTTTTTAAATTAATTAATTATTTTGTTTTTTTGAGACAGGGTTTCTCTGTGTAGCCCTGATTGTCCTAGAACTTGCTCTGTAGACAGGCTGACCTCAAACTCAGAGATCTGCTTGCCTCTGCCTTTCCAGTGCTGGGATTAAAGGCGTGTGCCTCTACTGATAGGCTTTTTCATAAATTTTAAATGATGGCTTTTCTGGTTATATCTTGGATGGCAGTTACTTACTTTTAGGGATTGATATACATTGTTGCTTTTTGTAACTTTAAGTTATCAGTGAATGGTCTGATATTCTTATTTATTTGCCTTTGTGAGTTGGTGTTTTCCTTTACATATTTAAATATTGTTTATTTTCTGTTTCTGACATTTTGACTATATGTTGTGGTGAAGTTCTCTGATCATGTCTTTGGGGTTCTAATTCCCTCTTGTATTTGGGTGACCATTCTTTTCCTAGATTTGAGAATTTTTCTGTTCTAATTTTATTAAATAGATGTTCCATGCCTTTAGATTTCCCAAGAATGATAAAGTTCAAGAACAAAATTAAGTAAATTGTATTTAGGAGAATGAAAATTACAGACAGTGTTTTTTTGTTTTGTTTATATAGAACCAATAAGATAAAGTCAAAATGCTATTCACAGTATAATTGAAAGAAAAAAATGAACACAGGGTATGAGAGGAAAAGGGAAGTAAAATGGTAATGGAAAACAGATTTCTCAGTAATAAAAAATTTATAAACAGAATTAGAAGAATATATGATGACAAGAATATTTCTATTTTTTAATCTCAATTTGTTTTCTTCCATGTTGCTGACTTTTTCATTTATATTGTTGATTTTCTCCATTTTGCTAACTCTCCTCTGTTGTTTTCTGTGTGTTGTATTGAATTCATCTGCTTTCGTGTAACATCCTATTTGAGGTCATTTACTATTAATTTTTTTTTAGATTATTTTATGTGTATTAATGTTTTACCTGCATGTATGTATGTGCACCACTTGTGTGCCTGGTGCCTGCAGAGGTCAGAAGAGGGTGTTAGGTCAATGTGTCATTCACTGTTTTCTCTACATGGTTCAGGTGTCCTATCACTACCTTTGTAAATTATTTAAAATTCTTATTGTGGAAAAGTCTGTTTTTTTTTTTTCTTCTTTCTTATTCTTACCCAGAAATCTGTATTTCTTTATGATTCAGATTTGGTAGGTCACAGTTTTTAGGACCATTTTCTTATTTCTTCTGAGTTATAAAATGTGTTGGTCTGTAAGTTTTCTAATAGTTTCTTATGGACCTTTTGCTTTTCTGTGGTTCCAGTTATGATGTCTCATATTTCATATTTAATTATCATATGAAAATTATATGAAGTGTGTGCTTTCTTCTTGGTCTATTAGTTTTTTTTCAAAAAGCCAAATGTTATTTTCATTTGATTCTTTTCTATTTTCTATTCTCTGTTTTATTTTTGCCCTTATCTTTATTTTCTTTTCTGCTAATTTTGAGTTTAGTTTGTACTTGCTTTTCCAACTTTTTAAGTTTTTTACTTTTAGATTTATTGTTTTTACTATTTTTTTATGTGTATGACTGTTTCACCTGCATGTATGTCTGTGCTCCACATGCATGCTTGGTGCCTGAGGAGGTGGTGAACCTCCATGTGGGTGCTGGGAGTTGAACCTGGGTCCTTCATAACAACAAGTGCTCTTAACCACTGAACCAACTCTCCAGCCCCCAACTTTTAAAGGTTTTATCTTCATGTAGGCATCTATTATAAATTTCTCACTTAAAATTATTTGCTTTATCCCATTTTTGTATATTGTGTTTCCGATTTTGTCTCAAGAAATTTGTAGCACGAATCCTAATTGGTCTTAATAATAAAAACCCAGAGCCAGATACTGGATAAATGCTGAAAGATCAGAGAGACAAAGGAACAAGCCACAGCCACCTCTTAAAATGCCAACTCCTCAGCTGAAAGGAGTGAGCCTCTGTCTCCTCCCGCCCTCTATTCCTCTCTGCCCAGTCATATCACTTCCTGTTTCTACCTCCCTAGTGCTGAGTTTAAAGGCGTGTGTGCCACCACTGCCTGGCTTCTATGGTTAGCTAGTGGCTAGCTCCACGCTCTGATCTCCAGGCAAGCTTTATTTGTTAGAGCACAAACAAAATAATCACCATTGAAATTAAATTCGTGTGTGTATGTGTGTGTGTGTGTGTGTGTGTGTGTGTGTGTGTGTGTGTGTATGTATGTACCTGTACCAAGGCCCACATGTGGGAGAAAGAGGGCAGTTAATGTATGTGCGAGGGTTGGTTCTCTCTACCATATGGGTACCAGGTATCCAACCTCAAGTCATCAGGTTTGGTGGCAAGGACCTTTATCTGCCAAGCAGTTGCACTAGTCCTCAAAAAACCTTTTGATTTTTCTTTTATTTATTCACTTAAAATTTTTGATTTACACTTAGACCCATTGATTGTTCAGAATATGTACTTTAATTTCCATGTGTTTGTGAATTTTCCAATTTTCTATTACTGATTTCTAGTTTCATACAACTGTAATTAAAAAAGGACAATGATTGTAATTTTAGTCTTGAATTTATTAAGACTTATTTTGTGTCCTAATATTAGAGAATGTCCTGAGTGCTTGAGAAGAATATTTGTTCTATGTTTTGGTGGGAGGTGGCCTGTTCTGTATTTGTTTTTGGTCTCTTGAATTGTTCAAGTCCAGTTTTACTCTATTGATTTTATGTTTGGATAGTGTAGCCATTGTTGAAAGGGGATGTTTAGGTCCCTTAACATGACTGTATTGCCTTCCATTTAATTTCTCTTTAGATTTGTTAGTGTTTGCTCTAAGTTTTAAAATGTTGTTGGATGTATACATATTTACTAATGTTATAGCCGCTTTCAGAACTATCAGAACTATCCTGTCTCATGCATTCTGTCTCTTGTGGTAGATTTTGATTAAAATCTGTTTTACTGGATAGAAGTTTTACTATCTCTGTGTTTCCTTTTAGTTTCCATTTGAATGGAATATCTTTTTACCAACTTTTATATTCATTTTGGTTTGTAAAATACAAATATTTTAATTGAAAATGTTTTTAAAAAATAATTTTTTGAGGTTATAATATCATTACATAAATTTCCCTTTCTCTTTCCTTCCAATAAATACTCCTGTGTTACCATTCCTTGTTCTTTCTCAAATTCATGGCTTCTTTTTCTTTGTTGTTGTTGGTGTGTGTGTGTTCCTAAACATAAAGATGCAAACTGCTCAGTTACCTGTGTACATGTATGTTTTCAGGGCTGACCATTTGGTATTGGATAACCAAATTGGTGTGCTCTTCCCTGGGGAAGACTATTTCTCCTGCTCAGTATTCCTTAGTTTCCTGTAGTCCTTTGTCTTGCATTGAGGCCTTGTGAGATCTCCCCCTTCCACATTTGCCTGTTTATTCATTTTGACCTTGTTCAGGTCATGTTAGGCAGCTATGTTGGTGAGACTTCAAAGGTGTACCTTCTCTGACATTTCTAAGAGACACAATCTCACAGCAAACTGCCTGCACTCCTGTTTGTTTTTTATGTACTACAGATTTTTGCTTTGTACCATTAGGCTTACTCAAGACATTTTATATAAGTCTGTTTACAACTGATAGCAATTGTCTGTGGTAATATGTAAAAAAATTCTACACTTAACAATATGGTAATAATAGTTAATAGTAATTTGTTCTTGAAAATTGCTGAGCTTTTAAATGTTACACAAAATATAAGTATGTGAATTAATACAAAATTCAAAATAGCATTTTATACATAATAGAGATACACACTTTTTTTTTCCTGTTAGGTTTTTCAAAATAGGGTTTCTCTGTGTAGCCTGGCTGTCCTGGAAGTTGCTTTGTAGACCAGGCTGGCCTCAAACTCACAGAGACCCATCTGCCTCTGCCTTCCGAGTGCTGGGATTAAAGGTGTGTGCCACACCACTACCCAGCTGAGATGCACATTTTTTCAATTAGATATAAATTTAAAAACTCCAACTTCCCCACAGATCTCTTCTCTCTGTATATATTTTAATATTTTTTGTCTTTTATATTGGACATTCATTAACAGAAACTGGCGAGAAGAGTTACTTGTAGCCCTGTTGTCTTTTAGCTTTATACTAGAGCGATACATTTATCCTCAGTCTGACCACATCCTGTCACCTTTAGAGTGCGGGTCTCACTTTGAAGATCTTTCCGTGTCCCTATGAGGTCAGTCCAGTGGTGATGAAATGTCTCAGCAGTTTTGTTTGGGAAGAGAAACTTTTATCTTTTATATTTCTGAAAGACAGCTTTGCTGAGTAATCTGTTCTTTGTAGCAGTTTTTTTTTCTTTCATTAGTTTGAATGTACCATTCCACTGCCTCCTGCTTTGGAAGGTTTTTGCTGAGAAATGCACTCATGGTCTTATGGAAGAACTCTGAAATGTGATAAATTGCTTTTGGTGCTTTCAAAATTCTGGTTTGACATTTTAAAATTTGATTACAATGTGTCTTAGTTAAGAGCTGTTTACTTTTTAGTCAAAGGTGTTTCATGGCTGTGGCTGATCTTTGCTTGTTTGTTACGGCCATCAAACCCTGGACCTTGAAGCATCCAGGGAAAGCATTCTGCCAACTCCAACTCTGTCAGTTTATGTCTTCATTTTTTTGAGATAGGATCTCACCATGTACCCAAGGCTTGCTAGAGCTTGCTGCCTATCTCAAGTTGACTTCAAACTTGCAATCCTCCAGTCTTTACCTTTCAAGTGCTAGAATTTTAGGCACAAACCATATCACACCCAGTTTTCATTCATTCTTTAGAAAAGCACCCCCTTTCCCTCCTTTTGAAATTTCTATAAAGATACATATTGGTTTACTTCTTTTTTCATTAGTTGAATGTAGGGTTGAAGTTGTTAAGTTTTTCAGCTTAGTCATTGTTTTCTTCAGGGAGATTATTTTTCTTAGTGGTTTATATTTGTTGAATTGTTCCTCTTGTCCACTTAACTCTTTTCCTAATGTCATTTAGTTGTCTGTGTCCTCAGCTTACTTGCTTTTTTAAGATGCTTTTTTTTGTGGCCAGGCATGGTGGTGCTTTTATTTATATTTTTAAGTCAAATCTTCAAGTTAATTTATTAAGACTTATTTTTTCCCCTTTTATTGAAAATAGTTTTTTCCTCACATAATATATCCTAATTATGGTTTTCTTTCCCTCCACTCCTTTCAGTTTCTCCCCACCTCCCCTCCCATCTGAATCCACCCCCTTTCTGTCTCTCATTAGGAAACAAACAGGCTTCTAAGGGGTAATTAATATATAATAGAATATTATATGATATGATACTGTATGCTATAATAGAACAAAAACTAACACATTGGAATAGGACAATGCAAGCAGAAGTAAAAGAGCCCCCCAAAGGCACAAGAAACAGATAAAGACACAGAAACCCACTTGCATGCACACTCAGGAATCCCATAGAAACACTAAACTGGAAGTCAGATATACACAAAGAACCTGTAGGGGTAAAAGGAGAGGAAAAAAAATAGAATAATTCTTCCTACTAGGTTACCTCATCCAGTCTTGATATGAGGGTTTATGGGTTTATGCCTAGTCTTTTTTTTTTTTTTTTGAGACAGGGTTTCTCTGTGTAGTTTGGTGCCTGTCCTGGATCTCACTCTGTAGACCAGACTGGCCTCGAACTCACAGAGATCCGCCTGGCTCTGCCTCCCGAGTGCTGGGATTACAGGCGTGAGCCACCATTGCCTGTTATGCCTAGTCATATTGCATCTTGTTATGCCATGTTTGGTTGATATCACTGGGAGGCCTGCATTTTTCTGAAGAGAAACAGAGGAACAGTGCATATGGGGGAGAGAGGAGGTAGGCGAGGAGACTGGGAAGAGGGGAGGAAGGGGAGGCTGCATTGGGGTTTATTGTATGAGAGATGAGTAAAGAAAAAAAAACCAAAAAAAATAAAATAAAAATAAGGTAAAATTAAAAAAAAAAAAGAAAAGAAAGAAAAAGCCCTGAAATGACATTATGAGACAAGGAACCCCCAAAGATGCAATTAAATTCACTTTCTGTTGACCATCTACTGCTGGGCATGTAGCCCACCCCAAGAATAGTTTTGTCCCCGGTAAGACTCCCTTGGAGAATTTGCAAATAATTATCAATTGGAGATAGCTTCTGGGTTGGGAATGGGGGCATGTGTCCACATTTTTTGGCTCTAGGACCCCATCTGGTGCAGACCTGTGCAGGCCCTATGCATGCTGGCTCACAGAGCCGTGTGGATTCATATGTGCGTGGGTCTTATTGATTTAGAGGGCCTTGTTTCCTTGGTGTCCTCCATCTCCTTTGACTCTTACACTTTTTTCTGTCTCTTCTGCAGGGTTCCTTGAACCCTGAGGGGAGGGATTTGATGGAGACATTCCATTTAGGGCTGGTGTGTTCCAAAGTATACATTCTCTGTATAATGTCCAGCTGTGTGTGAGTCTCCATATTTTTTCCCATCTGCTGTAGGAGGGAGGTGCCTATCCCAGCAGAGGCAGGTAGATTGCTATGAGTTTGAGGCCAGAGTGCCTGGTTTACGTAGTGAAAGCCAGGGCTACATGGTGAGACCCTGTCTCACAAAAAAAAAAAAAAGAAAAAAAGTTTTTTGTTTGTTTGAGGCAGGACATCACTCTGTAGCCTATGATAGTCTTAACTCTTAGTGTTTCATCTTCCTCATGCTGGAATTACAGGTATGAACCTGTAATGATTATTTTGGATCAGTAAGGCAGTTTGTAGGTCTCAGTTTCTTTTGATTTTCTTTTTTTTTTTCTTTTTTGATAAGGTTTTGCTCTGTTCCCCAGACTAGCTTGAACTCAACTATCTTTCTGCCTTTGTTATCAGACTTAGGATCACAGTTTGTCCCAACAAGCCAGGTTCAGCCTCCTGTTTTCAGTATACCAATTAGAATAGCCCAATTAATAATGAAAAGCAGAAAAAAGAAGAAGAGGGACAAAAACTCCAGTGACCCATCTTCTGAGTCCTGACATTAAGTGTAGGTGTTAGGAGAGGGTCAGGGCTTTAGGCTGTCTGAGTAAAGTCCTGTCAAGGAGTGGTCCCACCCACCATTGACCCATCAGTTTCTCTTTTGTAAGGTGGTGTGACAAGTTGTAAATCTCTTTGAGGGTCTTGGCTTCACAAGTGCTGGGATTAAAGGAAAGTGTTACTATGCTCACTGTGACTTCATTTCAGTTCTGATAACTCCCTGGTTTGTCTCTGAAAGTGTGAACTACTTGGTAGTTTGTTCTCTTCTGTCTCATGTGGATAGAACAGAGTTTGTCAAGGTTGGTGTGATTTGATCCCACACTGGAGGAAATAAGTGACAGATGTTAAGGAGTTAGTGCTAGTGAACCCTTTACAGACAATTAAAAGCAAGTGTAGAAGAAAGGGTTCTTATGACAGGCAAACCTTAAGTCCATTCTGTTTGTCCTGTGGATAAAGAATGCAGTGGTATCTCAAAAATAGTGTTCAGTTTCTTTGTCAGAAGCAGTATTTCTACAGCATGTTAATAGTCTAAAGCTTTACAAAACACAACTATCAAGATCAAGTATTTTTTCAGACTTAGCATTCAGTAGTTATAAAGCTTTATGATAACACAATCAACAAGAATAAACCTGATTTTAAAATTAAGTACTTGTTTATAGATTTATCTATGTTCAATATCTTTTAATTATCAAAAGGCACTGCTTGGAGTTTCCAGTCTTACGGCCTGTCTAATTGCCTTTGCTGAGGAGAATAGTCATGATAAAATTAGGACATAAATCCTGGGGGAGATCAGAAGTTACCATCTCTGTAAAGTATTTCCTTCAGTTTTATATCACAGAAGGAGTTGTAATACACATGTGAGATAGCTGGTGACAACACCGTTGAGTTCAAGAGGGACATTGACACTGATTGTTGGAGGTAAGGAATTTATTAGAAAAGTTATTAATGCTATGGTCAAACAGGTAGGTAACAGTTTGGCAGGGCCTTTGAGGAAAACTTAAGTCCCAACAATAGAGAGAGGCAGCATGGCAGCAGCTCTGAAGAAAGGAAATCAGGGGCAGTGTGGCAGAAGTGGGAGTCTTTTCTTACACCTTTCTGAGGATGGGGGTTGTTTCATTGCACAAGCCTGTAGCCATGCTCCCTGATTCTCAGGCAAGAGGTAGGAAAGGGGGATGAGGAGCAGGATTTGTGATACTGATACTCACTTTGATGTAAACTCACGTCCCCAGGTGAGATACCCTGGTACCTGGAAATGTTAGTTAGAAATTCACAGTGTCTTAGTAAGGTGCCTGTTGATATCTGTGAGAGGGGAAGGGCTACTGCATGTGTGTGTGTATTGTGTATTACATATTGAACATTACATTCCTATACATAGAAAAATTACAAAGAAGTCTTTTTATTACTCTTACAAAATTTATGAAACAGTGTTAGTTATTACAGGCAGGTTGTGTACATGTATCTACAACAAGATTTTATTATTTTGCCAGGGCAAATATATATACATATATATACACGTACACACATATACACACACACACACACACACACGGGTTTCAGATAGCATCATTGTTCAGATGACAGATTCCCTCCCCCTGATGTCTTTGTCTGTAAGACATTAAGAAGTCAACATTATACCATATGTAATGAAACTTTAAAAAAGTTAAAAAATTATTTTATGTATATGGATGTTTTGCCTGCATGTATGTCCCTGCACCACATGCATGCAGTGCCCTTGAAGACCGAAGAGGGTGTTGGGTCCCATGGACATGGAGTCTCAGACGGCTGTGAGCCACCGTGTGGGGCCTGATCTCATACCTGGGTCTTTTAGAAGAGCAGCACTCTTAACCACTGAGCCGTCTTTCCAGCCCCCATAATGAAGCCTTTTTACATTAAATAGATAGGCTCTCCAGAGGCTCATCATTATCCATTTTAAGCAGGTTCCAGTTGGTTAGTATCTAAGGGAACTAAAGAAAAATATTAGCAAGTCCAGTGCAGCATGAAAAGATCCCATCATTTGTATCAGTTATTCTTTTTTTTTTTT
>CABHPR010157957.1:7295-78992 GCA_902168415.1 Peromyscus melanophrys | reverse complement strand
TGGCACTGTCTTGCATTGATATCTGCCTTCTCCCAAGCTTTTCCTATAGACTTCTGGCGGTCACTGAGTGGGAACTTGAGGTTGAAGTCACTGACCTGTGTGCATTTGAAAGGCATGGCCTGTCTCCTCAACAGAGTGCCAAGATCCACTGATTAAAGGCCTGTTCTGACCGATAGCAACTACAATCATGACCAGCTTTCCAGCTTGAGTTCAAAGAAGAAATAGACAACCCAAACAACCCCCAGGAAGCCCCTGAACACTGTGTAAGCAGTGTTAGATGAGGATTTGAGAATTTCATATTGTATACAATGAAATATGCTCATGTCTGCTGCTAATTTCCCCTATCCAGTTCTTCATAAACATCTCCCTTCCTGGCTTCATATCTTTTTACTTTAAAGCCCATTGAGTCCAGTTAGTGCTGCCCAAATGTGCAACAATCTTTAGAAATGACACACATTCAAGCAGATTAAGCAATATGCTACTGAATGATGAAGAAATAAAAACAGGAAATCAAAACACCCCTGAAAGAAAGTGAAAACAAGCCTCCAGGGTTTGTACTGTTGACTCTACTTATAATTCCATTCCTCCATGGGGGCATAAATGGTGCTGAAACAAAGCCTAGACATAATTTTAAGTAGAAGCTGCTATAAATATCCCAGTTCCAGCTCTCCAAAACAATAACTGCTTGTATTATCTCTGTCCCAGGGTCCTTTTTTCAATTTTTTAAAACTTCTATAGAAGGACGTTAAGTCAAATTGTATAGAGACAACCACCTGACTGTCTTACCTGTTGGGACAATTACTGAGTGAACCACCCTGTAAGCAGAGGCCAGCAGCCCCCTCAGCTTTGTGCGCTTCCTTTATCTTTTAATATTGAAGCACTTGCCAGGTGATCATCTTCCATCTATTATAAATCCCTCTGGGAAGTGTCCACTAAGTCCCACATACCTGGTCCTGCCCTTCATCTGCATGTGTTATTATAATTTCATTACCCTGAAGAAAGCAAACCTCATTATTAGGGCATCCAAAATTACATAGAAAAACTTTGTTACTTTTGATTTAACTCTAGCATTGTCCTTAGCTCCCTTCAATTGCTGGTCACATTAATTCCTAATTTAATCTTTCTCCCCTTCCCCACACAAATTCAATAAATTATACATCTTCTCCTTAATTTATAAACTTCAGATATTCTTTTTCTAGCAACTAAAGCTACTATTTTCCCATCAGCCACTTGGTATTTTGCTTTTTGGTCAGTGCTGTCTTCTCAGCCATGGACTTTAGCATTAGCAAGGCCATGTACCCCATGTTTACAGTGCAGAACCATTCAGTAAGAGACAAAGGGGATGGGATGCAGTCACACACTCTATCAACAACTCCCTGGGCTTTGAGCTACAAACACCAGTCTGAAGCTCTACTGGGGTTTCTTCAAATGCCTTCTGACTTGTTCCCTTCATCCAGGTTAAATGTTCAGTCAATGACTTTGTATATTGTGGCTCAACTGATCTATCCTTCATTGAGATTGAGTGCTTATTGATATTTTTATTTACTAATTTATTATATTTTCTTTGAAAAGATATATTCAGGATACTGTGTGGTTATCACAAATATAACCATGAATATGATTCAGTTACTGCTTTGCATACTATTGTTTCATAGTATTCAGTGTTGCTTCAGAAAAATTCTGCTGGGTAGATTATTTTTGTTTTGGGTAGATTATTTTTGTTTGTTTTAGGTTGCAGGAAACTATAGAAATGTCTCCACTTAATAGAAGGTGGATGAAGCTCTATCCCCACAACTCACTCCTAACAGCAGTCCTTTGTACAAGCTCCAACATAATTAATCTTATGAATGAAATCATATTATCTCAAACATCTTCCACCATATCTCTCCTGACAAGAAAACTCTTCTTAGGAATATGTTTCTTAACCCATCACTGGGGAACACACTCTCTTCTCTCTCTCTCTCTCTCTCTCTCTCTCTCTCTCTCTATATATATATATATATATATATATATATATATATATATATATAACTTATTCTTTTCACAATCCTAAGTGGCTTAAAGGGTGAATAAAAGAAATAAAATAGAATAAAACATAAAATCCCAAGTTAGAAGAAGCTGAGTTTGGAAGCTCGCACTAGTGATCAACGCTGCTTTTCGGTGTGCATGCCGGCTAGCATTAGCCTCTGCTTTCCTAACTGCAAGAGCAACAGGGTGATGCAAAATGCTATACTGTTCTAAGAATCCAAAATATGTAGGTGAAATGTGAACAGAATAAGAATCCAACATATATTGGCATCTATCATGAAGTTACTAAATTATAAAACTTTAATTTGGTACAACTACTACTGTCTGTGTTTTAAAGGAGTGTTCAGCATATTAATTTCAAGTTTTAATTACAGAACAGAGGCATGGCTACTCATCTGTGCGCGCACACACACACACACACACACACACACAGTGCATGCTCTCATGTACACAAAATCTTTCTCTATAGGAAATAATTGGTTTCAATGTTTGCTTATGGTCTATTAATTTCTTGTATTGGTAGTGAGAAAGTTCCAATGTTGCTTTTAATGGGAAAGTCAACATGCTGTAATGAAAATAGCAAGTGTTTGGAATTGCATACAATATGTCTTTCTCCACATTTAATAACAAACTGTAAAGCTTTGACACTCTTCCAGAGCCCAGGTAAGTTACAGTCAAATAGAATGAAATTATCTGCAATATACTAAGGTTTAATATTTGTGAAGATAAAGGTAAGATTAAAGAAAAAAATAACAACATTCTGATGAAAACACATGAGCTATGGAACTTGTTACCAAGCATCACCCTATGGACAGAAAGTAATGAGAAGCCCTGCCGTACATGCATTCAAAGGTGGGGATTGGCAAAAAACATAGATCAAATCAAATCAAATAAATATTCTTCAGTATCAATAAATAATACTCCATTGTATATACATCTATATCTATCCACATACATACACATATAACTGTATGTATATATAATCTATCCATCCATATATACGTTTACATGTATACATGAATATATACATACACACATATACATACATACACACAGACATATACATACATATATACACATACACATATATACCCAGCACATTTTCTTGATCCATTCATTCACTTATGGTTGTTTTAATTGTTTTTAAATCTTGGTTATCATGAACAGTAGCACACAGAAGTGGAGGAACAGACTTCTCTATTGTCTGCTGACTTTGATTCTTTAATGAAAACACTTGAGGAAGACATAAATAAGTACAGAGATATCCCATCCTCAGCATTGAGAGATTTAATATTATCAAACTTCATTTATATAAAATATAAATGAAGACATTGAAAACAATAAAAATCATAATGGATATTGTGACAACAAAATCACAATAGAAAGAATGCAAACTAAATAAATATCACAACAATTTTCCCCTAAAATAGAAAAATGAACCTAAAATTTGTATGGAACTAGGAAAGTATCAAAATAGTTAAGGAACCCTGAACAAGATGAAAAAGCTGGAGCCATTATGCTGTGAAACTGCAACTGATACAATCAAGCTATAGTCACCAAGCAGAATAGTGGTATTACCATAAGAAAGACACACAGACCAAAAAATTGCCCAGAAATACATCTGTATCTCTAGTCAATTTATATTTTTACAGAAATTTCAAGGATACACAACAGAATTGAATCTTCACTAAATATCAATGGGAAAATTGGATAGCCAATGGATCCACACCTACTCTGGATGTGAAGAAAAATTGAACTAAATCCCTTCTTATACTAATATACAAAAGATAGCTCCAAATGTATTAAAGACTTTAAGAATTGAAACTATGAAAATACTAGAAGAAAACAGGGATGAGGAAACCCATGAAGTAAGCTTGGCTAATAACATTTTCACAGATGACTGCAAACAATAGAAAAACACGAAAAATAGACCAGTGGGACTTCATTAAACTAAGAAGCATCTACACATCAAAGAAAACAATCCATACACTGAAGACTCAACATGCCAACACACAGACTGACACCAAAGATTTGTGAATACTCTATCTGGTACAGGGTGAATGTATAACTTATACAAAAACTATAAACAACAGCAAAAACAAGTCAATTTTAAGAATAAACAAAATAATGGCTATTGGAATACAAAATGTAGGCTGTTTTGCTGTTGTTTTGTTTTGTTTGAGACAAGGTCTGTCTCTCTTTGTCCTAGAACAAACATCACTAATTGTCATGGAAAAATTCCCTTGACTTATTATCTCACAACTATCAGAATAGATATTATCAAAAAGACAAAATAAGAAACACTGGTGAGAACTTGGAGAAAAGAGAAAACTTGAATAATTTTTGTGGGAGCCATTGTGTTAAACACTATGGATGTTCCCCTCAAAAAGAGATGCCACTCCTGCATGGTCCATGTGTCCATGGTCCAGTAATTCCCTTTGGAGAATTAATAAGGATAGTTGAAAGACAGACAGAAAGATCCAAAGTTGGAAATGTCAGCAGAACATCAAGATAGGTTTCTTTCCCTATCTTCCTTAAAGTATTTACACAGTATCCAAGACACCGATCACTACATGTATTTATCAATAGATAAATGCATAAGTATTATATATATGTAATATTTTATGAATATAATATGAATATATATCAATTAAAAAATAAAGTATAGTCATTTTCAACAATATAGATGAACTTGAAGAGTACCCTATCAAACCATATGAGCTGAACACAAGAAGACAAATTTCTCATTATCTACCTATGTATGAAATTTAAAAACACTAAATTCATAGAAGACAATAGAATGATCATTATCATAGCCTGGAGGTAAGTACAATGTTTTAAAAGATGTTGGCTAAGTAATACAAAATTTTATCTGGGGAAAATATATCAACTGTATGTCATGGTTTTAGTAATTATTAATAATAATATATGTGATGAATCAAGAGACTTTTAGCTTTCATTTCCCTGATGATTAGTAATGTTCATTCCAGAACAGCCAGAGCTACACAGAGAGAGAACCTGCCTCAAACAAACCAAACATTATATAACAAACAAAACAAAATAATAATAATATAGTAAAATTCTTGAAGATCACTAACAAGATAAATCTTAAGTATTTTCACCTCAGAAAATAAGCATGTAAGGTTACATTATATATTTTAATTAACTAGTCTTAGTCATTTCAGAATTTACATATGTATTAAAGCATCATGTTTTATGTAATAAATAAATATGATTTTATCAATTTTTACCTGGCAATTGAGTGAGAAAGAACATGATAAATTTTTTGGAAAAAATTATTCAGACACAAATTGAAGAAAAACTTCTGTAAATGGACTAACAAGTTATATATTAAAAATTCAGTTGACTCTTCTATCTTGATTCATCCTTTCCCATTGCTCAGAAGAAAATATTATTATGATTTTAGGGTATTTCATCTCAAACTACTGCACATGAGTTTGGCTTAGCTGGAAAAATGTATATTATGGTTTTAAGGTTGTTTTTTCTATACATGTTTCAATAGTGTGTGTATATTTTTTTATTTATTCAGAGCACATTCATTTATTCACTCTATTTAGTAACATTTACTTTGTTTTCATGTTTGTATCATGTAAAGCATGCTGATATTATAGTTGTTTATGTAACTACCAGACCAAGGAGCTTTATCTATCCTATAAGCTGAGCCTCCACTTCCAGATTTCAGCAATACAAAATTTCAATGACACTGTGTAGCTTGAGTTTTCCTGCCTGGCCCACGGTCAGGATAAATCTCTCTCACCTGCCAGTCCCACAGCCGCTCAGACCCAACCAAGTAAACACAGAGACTTATATTGCTTACAAACTGTATGGCCGTGGCAGGCTTCTTACTAACTGTTCTTATATCTTAAATTAATCCATTTCTATAAATCTATCCCTTGCCACATGGCTTGTGGCTTACCGGCATCTTCACATGCTGTTTGTCATGGTGGTGGCTGGCAGTGTCTCCTCAGCCTTCCACTTCCCAGAATTCTCTCCTCCTTGTCCCGCCTATACTTCTTCCTGCCTGGTCACTGGCCAATCAGTGTTTTATTCATTGACCAATAAGCAACATGTTTGACATACAGACCATCCCACAGCAACACTGTCTGGGCACTTATCTCCAAAATTAACTTATAAATATGTGCCACTCCCTAGCACTGTGGAAGAGGTCCTATATCCCATATCTCTAACAACACTTAATGTCAACATGGTTTTAAACATCTTGTTTGTTGTGTATGTTTCTCATTGTGGTTGCAATTTATGTCTCTATTATCTAATTCATAATACAGCTCCAGATGAATTATATGCATCTATAAAACACATTCATTTTTTTTCTCTATGTGTTTTGTTCCTACTCACTCTTCTTTGGTTGGTTTTGTTCAGTGTGGGGGTATCTTCCAATGCTTATAGTTGACAGAAGAATGATCCACAAGAGGAAAGAAGGAAATCCAGTTCCCCACTCCTTAGTTAGCTGGGCCAGTTCAAATTTCTAGAGTCTGACAGCGGGCAGTGAGACAAAGTACAGTACAATTTAAGGGAAAAAAAGTTTCCTGGTAACAATTATCTCAATTTCATGTGTACAATAAAGCTTAAGGCATGACTACATAGAAGCTTTTTTGCAAAGTACATGTAACCGCTACCATGAAAATGGGTTCTGTAGCCTAGAGTCTGGTGTGGTCTCATTCATATAGATAGTATAGAGGTCATCAGGCTTTAACATATATGTAACATCTACCCTAAAGATGAGTTCCTACTGACCAAGAAGCAATGTTCATGATAAAATTTCTAGGGAGGAAGAATTGGGGATAAACATAATAGTCTGGAGGATTCGGGTATAGCCAGTTCCTACAGACAGCACAGATTACCAGGCTATTAACTACAACTCCCAGCCTTCTGGGTAGAAAACAGGTACACATCGTATACATCCCTTTTGTTGAAGAGACAAGGTTGGATGCTTAATATTTCTGGTTTCTCTAGTGCTTATCTGTGAGCTTCTATCTTCTATATTTCAGTTTTTGAGATAGAGTTCCCCTCTGTAGCCCAGGATGGCCTTGAACACATGGGCCTCCAGCAGCCTCTATAGTGCTGGCGTTACCAATGTCCTCCACCATGTGTGCCCAACTCATTCTTGCCTACAGCACCATTGTACTTTGTGCATTTTATATTTATGTCAAGGTCGGCCTCAGAGAGTAAAACCCTGGGGTGTTTTTGCACACATCCTGCGTTTGCAAATGGTTTTGCTTATTATTCTGACCATGCTCTTCTATTAGGATTAGTTAAAACTTCATTTCAGATGGGCCATCTTTGTTGGGCTTTTCAGTTGGATCACATGGAGTCTGCAGATTTGGCGAGACTTAAGAGGCTGTCATTTGCATATGGACCCATTTCTGTCTAAACACTTTTCAGACTCTTTAGGATTAGTTTAATATTTTTCTACTGAGGTTTTACATGTCTTTCATCAAAGTTTTTCTTAGTTACTTAATATTTGTTTTTATTTTAGATTAAAATTTAAATTGTGGTCTTGTTGCACTATCTAAAGAAATGTGATGTCTTTAGTAGCCATGACAGGAAGCTTTCTTCTATCTTTAGTCTTATAAGAGTGTTAATCACAGAAAGGTGTAAGATTTTAATTAATTCCCTAATCCAAATTTAAAAGGAGACAGTTAATCTTTTTTGTTAATGTTGCTAACTTAATTGCATTGTGATGAAAAGAAAATGTGTGCACACTGATTCTCTGTTAGTCAGGAAGGCTGGCCCCCACCTCGGGAACTGCCACTTCCCACCCCCCCACCCCCCGCATGCCTTCTCTGCTTCATGGATAAGTCTGCCAGCTGTTGGTACAGCTGAGGGTAAACCATGTTTCCCAGTCTTCCTTACAGTAACATGCATTGTGTTTCTTAATCTGGCTTCATTGGAGCACCTGTCCTGTGCATGATATGGGTTTTATCCTCAGCTCCTATCCCAGTTTCATAAACATACAGCCTCTCAGAAGCAAGTTTCACCCCCAAGAAAGGTGACAGGTACCCAGGACACATGCACTCTCAATTCTTCCATACATGCTTCCTCCTTCATTTCCTGCCTGCACGGCTTTCCTTGGAATTTTACCACTCTGCCTAGGCATCGAAAACTACTTTAAAAACAAAATTGTCTGTACTTTATTGGCTTTTCTTTTCCACGAGAGTTCATCTATTTCCTTACTATGTTGCTTTAATTACAGCTAAACCACTAGTCTGGTCTTTATAATGTTATGCATATTATAATAAATAAAGTTTTAACGTTGAAAACCATTTGACCTCAATTACAATTTTCCATTTCCACAGTTTTTCATACTTAATTATGTAATTCCCATTGAAAAGATCATGAAAAACACTCAGAGCAGGCATTTTTGTCTTCCTAAGAGAACAGCTCCATATGTATTTTCCTACTGGGGATGGCATCCTATTGGGTATATGTTTTAAAGACATCAAACCGTATAACAATTATTATTTTAATAGATAGAATCTGAAAACCTAGGTTGCTTCCTTCTTAATACTCAATTACAGTCAAATTGTATTTTCTTAAGATTCTTAAATTTGTTACCTGATATCAATGTGAAATTTTTATTTTTCTGGTTGTTTAGAATTCTCAATTTGGATGTGCTAATACTGTGCTAATAATGCAAAGTACAGAGCTTATCTCACTTCAGCTTCACAGAGATATAAAATAAATAATCATTCATCTATCTGAGGCCAGCATCCCTATGTGAAACCATTCTTTGATATATTAAACGTTTCATGAGGTCTTTTGTGTTTCCCACTTTATCTAGCACCTATTTGAAAGGTGTACCACTACACTTAGTATCCTCTTTTCTTTAAGATAATCACATTTGATTATCTTAAAGAATGATTATCACAAAATGAAAAATATTTTCATTTTGATGCATGTACATTGTTATTTCCCTGGCCAATTGTGGTGCCCTGTGTTTTTAATCCTAATATTCAGAAAGTGGACATAGGTGGGTCTCCATAGGTCAAGCCAGTGTTGCCTATATAGCAAGTACCAGATCGGCCAGAGCCACATAGTGAGGCACTATCTAAAAATGTGTATTTTTATTTATATATTTTAATTAGTATCTAATAAGTATATTATATTTAATGTCTTCACACATTTTGGAGCTGGGGAGATGGATCAGTAGTTACCACTGCTTGCTGTTCCTCCAGAGGAACTGGGTTGCTTCTCCATACCCACACAGGGTATCTCACACACACCTCCAATTCTAGTTCCAGGTAATCTGATACCATATTCTGTCCTCTCTGGACACCACACACACACATAATGCACATACATACATGCAGACAAAACATTAATACACAAAACAAATTCTAACATTGCTTCTTTATATAATCCTCATAGTCTTTATGTAATCAAGCACGCAAGAACATTTTTTACTTTTTAAACAACCAGCTTATTTTCCTTATAGATGACATTCTGTCTCCCTAAATTGTGAAATTTGATGACATTGTATTGGAAAGGGATTTGTTTATTTACATTGTTTCTTTCTATGAAGGAAGTGCTAGCTAGTTGGTGGAGATGCTTTTCTTTCTCCATAGTGCCATTCCCCTGCTGTAGCATCCCCAAAAAAATTTCTACTTAATGGCTGCACTCTTAATGTCTGGAGATTTCTTCTCTCCTCCAGCTCCTTCCAATTCTGGCCTTTGCCCTAGGCAGCTTCCTTTTACCTTTTTACCACATTATTCTTTGCAGTACCAGATTTCTTGAGAACAGGAAGCAGATACTTCTCAAGAGCATCCCACTCTGAATTCTCCTTCCCAATCATGGCATTTTCTAGACAGGGGTGCAATGCAAGGTTCCTGATGTTTTGGATCATCTTGTTCAGTTTCTGAAGTTAGTCTCTCTGTCTCTGCCTCTCTTTCTGTATCTGTCTCTCTGTCTCTGTTTTGATCCCTCTTCCCCCCTTGTGTGTGCGCGCGTGTGTGTGTGTGTGTGTGTGTGTGTGTGTGTGTGTGAGTGTGAGTGCGCGCGTGCGCGCGCATGAGTGCCTGTCTCTCTCTCTTTACATCCACTTGCCCTGTGAGAATACTGAGTTTAACTATTCTTGGGTGAATCAAACATGGTCAGTCACATTATAATACAGTAGCAGATAACTTCAAAGTCTCAAAATAAGAAATAGAACAAAATTGAGTGAGTAGTGAGGTGGAGGTGTAACTGGGAGGAGTCAGGGGATGGGCAAATATGATAAAATACACTGTACAGAATCTCAAAGATTTAATAAAAAATATTATTTTTAAAAAAGAAACCTTGATTTCTTTCTCAAACCAGAGCAATCCAGTCAGTGCTGAGCTTGGCTTTATGTCATCCTAGGCTGATCAGGCGTTAGCCTTCTGAACTAGCTGTCACAGCACAGGAAAGAACATAGAGAATGGTCCAGAAGTGACTCCTGCCAGTGATGCTTCTCTGTCCGCAGTCTAAGCAAGTTTTGTGGTCACATCTAAACCCAGGGAAGGCAAGAAGTGAATTGATACCTTATACCAGGAAAGAGCAGAGTACTAAAAACTACTATTAACATCTCTGGCTGTGCTCTACCCATGCAGAGTTCTGCCCCAACAATACACAGTACTGCACTACTTAAGGCAGGTATGTGCCCTTCAGCTAGTTCTTTTCTTAAATCTCAAACCCGATGGAATTCCCAAATATAACCTTATTTATTAATTTTAACTTAAAATGTAATTATATTGCTTCTCCCCTTGCTTTTCATCCATCCAGCCCCTTCTGTATACTTCCTCTGTACTCTTTTTCAAATAGATGGCCTTTTCCTTTTTTATTGCTGTATATATGTATAAATATATACAAATACAATCTGCTGATTCATTCAGTTTAGTGTGATTTGGGTGTATATGATTTCAGAACTGATCACTTTGTATTGGATAATGATTCCTGGGAGTTCATTCCTGGGAGAGACTAATTCTCCCTCTCAGCAGTCATTAGTTACCTGTAGTTCTTTGTCTAGGGTTGAGAGTCCCATGAGATTTCCCCTTTTGCATGAGCATCCTGATTGATATTGTCATTGTTCATTTCCTGTTTAGGCAGCCTTTATCCTCCCTGTTATTTCTAGGAGGCACCATCTTATAGCAAACTTTCTAGTCCTATGGCTCTTTCAGTCTTTCTACCCCCCTTTTGTGATGTTCTGTGAGCCTTAGATGCAGGAGTTCTGTTACAGATGTATCTGATGGGGATAGCTACCCCACTACCAGTTGATTTATGCATTATAACTATTTGTAACTTTCTACAATGTTCTCTATTTGTTCTAAAGGGAAGCTTTGATGATGAGAGGCAAACGCCATACTTCTGTGTAGATATATATTTTAGAATATAGTTAGAAATTATGTTGGTCTAATAAAGTAGCAACAGTAGATTGCTAAGATCTATGACCTCATTAGCCTCATATATCTGGTTAGGTTCCAGTGTTACACAAGATTTCTCTTCTATTGAATGGGTCTTAAGTCCAATTTAACAGCTGTTGGTTACCACCAAGATATGAGTCTCACTACTATGTTTTAGGGATATTTCATTGTGCTAGGGTATGCAATTCTTGTTAGATAGTCTATGGCACTTGTGGGAGTATTTGTTTAAAATGAATTATCTACATTAGTACTAATTTTTCTAGTAGTTTTGTTGAATTAAAAGTAATTTTTGGTCTTGTTCTGTTGAAGTATATCGTTCACTGATAACAGGTGACCTCCCTTATATGAAAAAGTCTACAGTTTATTCACTTATAAAAGGAAAATAAAATATATTAATTCATATTCAGCATTACTTGTCCACATTTTCTTCTAAATTTTAGCTATTCTTAGACTTGTCATGGGTATGATGTCAGGGATCCCAGAGAAAAGCCCTACCTCCAGCTATTTGAGAACTGATGCTTCTGAGTCTCTTATCTCTTCATAAACTTGCTTTAATTTGGAAACATTCTCTCTGTTTGAGAGCTGTTGTCCTGTTTTAGCACCTAGACTACACTGTCTCTCCGATTCCTTCTGGAGAATTATTGCTAATAACTTGGTGTTTTACCAAGGCTGATCTATTTTCATGAGTTTTGTTTTGTCTGTCCACTAATAATTGCTATGGTCATGGGCAAAGGAAAGTGGCACCATTGAGCGGCTGCCTTCAACAAGGAGCAGCTGTAGATCAGCAGAGCAGCAGCAGGAGGGCAGTGATGCTGTGCCTGACAAGAGGAAGAAGAAAAAAAAAGAACTGCTTGATTGGAGGGAAAGCCTCGGTTCTTCCTGTATTCTATGGGGGCCACCAAGCATGTGATCTTCATGAAAAATGTCAGATGGAGAGTAGAGGCTGATGATCAATTGGTTATGGACTGCAGGGTTCAGATTAGTCAAAAAATAAAAAGACAATGAACATAAAATAATATATCTGAGAAGAATTACCCATGTTCTCCAGGCATCTGTACTTGGAAGAAAGAAAAACACAATAAGCAACATGAGTATAAAGCTTGAGATGTTCTTAGAAATTCCGTCCATATGTATCCTGCAGTCTAAGAAGGCAGAGAGGACCTCCCATTGGAGGCTCTGAAGAAGAAAGTTTAAGCACAAAGAAATAGAAATGAAAGGAACTCCAGTGATTCCTTCAGAAGTTAAATTACAAGACTAATGCTGTGATTTCTGAGGTTGGGATTCAAGGCCTGAAGAATGGGGCAGGCAGGAAGTATGTGACAGAAGTAACTGCCAGAGAAAAGTCCCCAGGATAAGGGATGTTGGGAGTTGTGTGGAGAAGGGAAAAGGCCTTTGGAACAAAATAAAGAGGAAAGATGAAGGTTAGTCTGTAATATAGCTTAAAGTCATAAGCCAGACTGTTTGAATATCACAAAAAGATTTCAGACTCACTAGTATACACCTCAGGGTTTTTGATCAAAAGAACATAATTTGGGAGAACCTACAGATACAGATTTTGGAAACCTCCATAACAGTAGTGGTTAACGAACAAATATCCTGACACTAGAATTGAATGTATGAAGTAAAGCAGAGTTATGTAAGGAGGTTATATAAGCTGAGTAGACTCCTGTGTATATATGCCCCACATGTAACTACATCCATGTAACATATAGTGTTGAGAAAATAATAAAGCATAAATGTAGCCTGGTAGACTTAACTTTGCATACAGAGAGAAAGTGGGGTGGGGGAGGATCCAAAAGTATGCCGTAAAGCATTTATTTACTTGTTTGAATGCTTAAAGTCATCATACTCTCATCATATACAGAGCTTGTTTTCCACTTAAAATTAAGAAAGAAAACTTTCTTCAAGTAACCTCAAGTGGATCAGTTTGAAGGCAAATATACAAAAGATACACAAAGAAGAAACATTGCTCATCTGCAAGTGATATTTGTCATGCCACCAAACTCATGTTTCTGAGAGGCTTTTGAAAGTCAAATGAAATGAAAATTAACCTTAATTTTTTATCTAATGGAATCAGACATTTTCCAATACATAATCAGTTTTTACTATATCAAAGGCTACCAGAAGACTCTATTTCTGTTTGGGTCAGAGCAGGAGGTAGGGTGCTTTAAAGACCCTAGAAAGGTCAAGGCTATAGTGCGCAGAGTTGCTACGACTATTAGAACGTGCATCATTAAAGTAACACAGACAACCATGGGTGGCAGCAGTACAAAGCCAGTCACTTATCAGAACACCACTGACTCTCAATTGCATTCATGTTTATTTTAGGTTATTTTTTATTTCTCTGAGAGGAATTTTATAAATTAAAATTCATTTTTCCTTTCTTTCCAACTAGTTAGATGCTTTATTTATATAAAATTCACAACTCTAATCTCTAATAGTATGATTTTTTCAACCTTGATCAATAAGTTGAAGAAAATCACTTGATTATAATAAAAAAATATGCAAGACTACCAAAATCTGCTGGGTTTTGAGAGGAAAAGAGAGGAGATCATCAAGATATTCCCAGAGAATAAAAGCTGTCAGAGCCTTGACCTGAAGACAGGAATGAGGCTGGCTGCTGAGGACATGGAGGAAGATACTGAGATTAGGGTCATCTAAAAGGGGAAAAGCCCATAAGACAGTATATTTTATAAAAGAACAGTAGCTGTCAAAGAGACCGTGTGAGAAAACCAAAATTCAAAACTTTAATAATGTCCTTTAAAAATATTTCCACATAAGGTCTGTGATTGAGAATGACCCATTATTTTTATTAGCAAAGTTTCATAGTTTTTTGTTGTTGTTCAGCAAAAGAACAAATAAATACAGCCAAAATCTTTCTATGGGGTGCAAATTAATACAATTCAAATAAACTCCTAATCAAGTTCAAAAGTTAATATGCAGGTTATGTTGCCTGTCTGTCAACTGTTTAATCTCTGCAACATGGTCTATATGGAGACAGGATGCTGCTATGTGATAATATTTCCACATTCTGTACTGGTATTCATATATTACATGAATGAAATATTAACCCAGAAAGCCATACTCTATTGTCTCCAAGGGTACCAAGACTAACTGACTGAAATTGAAAAGGAAAAGCAGCTGATGTGTTTCTCCACTGTTTCATAAGTGCACTAAAACTAAAAGAAGTGTCCTTTCCAAGTCTGTGAAGAATTGTGATCTAGGCTGAGCTCCGGGAATCCAATTGATGAGAGAGAGGAGAGATACTGCAGGTGAGGGACGTCGAGATCATGATGGGAGGACATGCAGAGATGACGGGCCTCACTAGTGGAAGCCCATGTACTGTGGACTGGTGGCTGTGGAGCCCCCATAGGACTGGACTAGGATATGGAAGATGGTTGTTTGGCTTGATCTGTTTGGGGGCACCCAGGCAGGGGGATCGGGATCTGTCCCTGGTCTATGGGCAGGCTTCTGGAATCCGGTGCCTACGGTGTGACACCTTGCAGAGTCTTGGTGCAGTGGGAAGGGGCTTGGACCTGCCTAGGCTCAGTGTGCTGGGCTCTGCTGACTCCCCATGGGAGACATCGATTTGGGGGATGTGGGGATGCCAGGAGGCTTAGGAAAGAGGACTGGGGGGTGGAAGGAGGGAGGAAAGGGGATCTGTGGATAGTATGTGGAGTGAGTAGAAAATTTCTTAATAAAGAAAAATGAAAGAAAAAATAAGTGGGATTAAAGGTCAAAATAAACAATATTTTGCCGGGCGGTGGTGTCGCACGCCTTTAATCCCAGCACTCGGGAGGCAGAGGCAGGCGGATCTCTGTGAGTTCGAGGCCAGCCTGGTCTACCAAGTGAGTTCCAGGAAAGGAACAAAGCTACACAGAGAAACCCTGTCTCGAAAAACCAAAAAAAATAAAAAAATAAAAAAATAAAATAAACAATATTTTTTTTAAAAGAAGTGTTTGTCCTCTACTGAAAAGGGTACATTATGGTCCCCAAATCTCCACAGCTGCTTTTACTTTAAATAAAAATGAGCTGTGCTTGTAATTATTTACTCATCTCTGCTTTGTACATTTAACACTTTCAATTATTCATGTGGTAATCCTTCCCATAATAAAGCATTTGAAGGAAGGAAGGAGGCAAATATTTAAAAAAAATACTTCTTGGACTTGAGAGGGTGTGACCTTGCCCCAATTTCTTGCTTCTAAAGGTGAAAATAAGGACATCAAGCTATTTTGGTGTAGGCTATATATGGAGTGAGTATTAATACAATTACAAGGTCAAACACATTCTCTGTCCAGGTGTTGAAAAAATATATTTAAAAAACCCTTGAAATTTGAAAGATCAGTTCTTAGATAAATCATGAACAGATCAAGAACAATACTAAAATAGGTTTCTTTCACTTAAAAATGTTAAAAGATCAATGGTGGCAGCCACCAGTCATGCTGATCTAACTCTTGGGCATCACATTTTGTTTTTGGAACAGTCAAGGTTAGTCACTCCTCTGGGATGACTGTGGACCCTCTCTGAAGTCAGCCATTCAGAAGTCACTCATTGTACACTTAAGCATCTCCTCCTTCCTATTTTCCATCTTAGCATTTTATCATTGTGCATGAACCCTGACTTTCAGAAGAAGGAAGTCAAAATGGCAAGCATGGTAGGATTTTTGTGTGAAGCCAGAACAAGCAAAGAAACATGCAACATCTCCATGAAGTGACAGAGACTTTGGGTTTAGATTCAGGGACCAGTGTAGCCCACCAGCAAGATTAGAGTTATACACCCTGAGGTAGAAGTGGGTCAGGCAGAAAGAAGACCTCAGTAAACACTTCCATTCACTGGGAATTTACAGTGTCTGCAGTGAAAAACACCATGGATTTGTCTCAATGTGAGATTGTAATCATCGGCAGTTCTATGATAATACTGTGTAAAGTTAAAAGGAGACCTACATGATTTCTGGGATCTTTATCCAAGCTTCACAATTTACATGGTCACAGGCAAGAAATCTGGCTGTACAGAGCACAATGCTACTATACTTGAAAGTGAGAAATACCTTCATCACATGTGATGTTCCCTTGTAAGCTCCACTGCTACTGGCTAAACAAAGTCTTTGCATAACTGAATGTTCATATATTGTAGATACACTATAATGTATTTGATATGCTATCAATTTTTGACATCTATGGTATTTTGTGGGTTTCACAGTTGAAAATATAAGTGTAATTAACCCTATAGTTACGTAACTAGTTGTTTTCCTCAGATTGGAACTGTTGAGCCAAAAAAAACTTAAATATTTTCAGTATTTTGACATTTTCTATGATCTACTTATTACTCTATAGGAAAGAATGGATTTAAGCTCCTAGTTTGTCTCCTTTATCTTTCTGATTGTACCATTAGGAATATTTCCTCCAATGTTTTCAAAATTTACACATGTAATTATATATGGTTTCCACATGTAACAGACTTTAAGTAGTAACAAAGTTTCTTTTATAATTTTACTTCCCATCTTAGTATCAACATATGTTGTTCAACCATTTCAATATTGTCTTATTGATTTGTATGAACAAATTCATATCTACAACTTTCCCCCTGTCATACAGTATTTGCTTGTTTTAATTGTACATACCAAGCTCTTGGTATGGTATTGGTAAGTCAGTTATAATAACTTTCAAATTTGCAACTGTGAGTTTTTGCTTTTTGAGTAACATATAATGATTTTATGTTTAGAAAATATTTACCATGCAGTGGCACAGGAGCCTGAGGAAGGAAGATGGCAAGTTCAAGACCTGGTGGGGCTACATAGTAAGACTTTCTCCACTCAAACAACAAAAGCAATAAGTATTTACTATATCTGGCTATAAATGATTACTTGATTGTTAGTGCTTTTCATATTAAATATGATAATTCATTTTTAAATGAGGTGTGGCAGGAAAAAAGAGGGAAGTTGATTTTGATTTTTTTCTTCCAAATTAAATGCTTAAAAACTACATTAAACTGCTTCACTGGTTGGTATTTTTAATACTCTTTTACTTTCATAAATGTATCTTAAGTCATTTTAATTTCTAATGGTGCTTGTTTTTGTTTCTTCAAATAATATTATAACATGCATCTATACTTTCTTCTTTTTTGGTTTAAATTTTGCTTTTAGTGAATTCTAAACCAAGTCAGAGAAAATTGAGAATCAATAAATACATAAATGTAAATTCAACAAAATTTGAGATTTGGCTTTTGTTTATGGTCTTGAAATATGAGTACAGATGGACATAACATGCGATGCAAAGATCATAGAATCAGAAGAGTCTCATGCATCACTGCCTCAGAATATGATGAAGCTAGTGTTTTTCAAATCTTCAGCAAGGCAGATGATGCTACCAGGAAATATGGGATTTTATTGCCATTATAACCTCTGTCAAGTTGTTATGAAGTCATTCAGCAGCCTGCCATACAGAAGCAAATTTGCTGAATGGCATGTTTATCATTAGCATGATGGAGGACATTGGTTCCAAGACATTAGTCCCAGTGGATACACTGCATAGCAGGACATCAATGGGACACAGCAGCCCTATGGTCATTCTCTTCTCAGCATCAGCCACCATGCTGGACCACTTTGCTGCAGGATCTCATGCTGTCCACTCATGAACTCACTGCTCCATGCAGAGAGATTACATCATTCAGCACTCTGAGAATCAGGGTCTCTTCCCTCAGGACTGGAGTTATACAGCTACTGTTCTGATAATGAACTTTCCTCTTTGATTCAGAAATGCCGAGGAAAAATTAGATGTTCACAATTATTTTCTTGTGATAATGCAGTTAAACCCATAATCGTGAGCATTTCCTATTTGAAATTTCTCTGTCACAGATAGGAGACATGGATTTAAAAATTGCTCATAAAAGCAGCTAAATCTCAGTTATAGTAAGGCTTAGACACTAAATTTTATAATGTACAGAATACTAGAATTAGCTTAACAATATTTACTTATTCTAGTTTCAGAGATATTCACTGGAGGATAAGTAAATAAGGCTAATTTCTTAAATACCCTTTCATTTTGTAGTGAGAGGGATTCAGAGTTTCAACCAAATGAAATTGCATTCCTCCAGGAAATCAGTCAGTGCCCACCTCCATCTCTCTCCTCCCTTCTTTTTCCTTGTCCATTGCTGTGGAAATCAAGGAATAAGATTGCACTACATAGTGTCTAGTGTCAGGCCTCTCTTTTGAAGACCAGAAACACTAGACCCAAGGTAGAGCTGGAGTCTATCAGACCTTAGAGCCAAGTGGTTCTCTCTGAACTAACTCCATCTCTAAACCAAGTAACCACTCTGACAGACCAGACTTGGAGCTGCATATCCTTCCCTCATATCTGTCACACACACACACACACACACACACACACACACACACACACACATACACACAAAAGCCCTACAAATGAATGGTGGAACAATTGTCAACATGGAGACGTCTATGGTGCTATGAAAGAAAACAAAATGAATGAACGAACGTGGAATAAGTAAGAAATACAAAAGGTCTAGATCCACCATATTTTTCATTTGAAGAAAGGCCAGTTTTCAACATGTCCATGGTGAGGGCCAACGTGGATAAAAGTGTGACAAGAGGAAGCTAGCCAGGCTACAGTAAAAAGTGACAGTTACAAGTGGAGGTGGTAAAATCAGAGACCAAACAGAGGCAAGGAAAAGAGAAAAGGAAGCTAAATTTCCCCTGAAATCGAGTAAATAGCACTTACAGATCAGTAGGTTAGAGGTTGGTAGGGGGGTCAGCTTAGGTGGGTAAAAGGCTTGGGAAAGCATGATTTGTTTGAGGATTTTGATAATCCTAAAGTTTGCAAGCAGAGATGATCATGGAGGAGTAAGAAACTTAGATCTGGATACTAAGCCATTAAGACACGCTGTTCTGTGGAAAATATCTGAAGCTTGGCAGAGAATGAGTCCCAAGAAGATAGATACAGCAAACATCAACCCCAAGGGAACTGTTGGGGATCACTCTTTGCAAGAAAAGGAAATGCTACAGAGAGATGGAGTATCTTCAGAAATGCATAGTGCATAGAGAGAATTCAGATTCACTGAAACCAGAGCCACAGAAGTTTGAGCAGACACAGTGAAATGAAACAGGACTTTCTTTAAAGACCAACACAGCAATATTTCTTTTTGTGTATGTATTTGTTTGTTTGAACATATTTTTCTCCCTTACAATTTTTCCTTTTATTGAAAATGGACTTTTTTTTCTCATATAATATTTCCTGATCCCAGTTTTCCCTCCCCCTGTTCTTCCCAGTTCCTCCCCACTTCCTCTCCTGTCCAGATCCACTCCCTTTTGGTCCGTCTCTCATTAGAAAACAAACAGGCTTCTAAGGGATAATAAAATAAGATAAAATAAAATATAAAATCAAACAAAAACTGTCGATCAGAGTTGGACAAGACAAAAGGAAGGAAAAGAGCCCAAGAGAAGGCACAAGAGTCAGAGACTCATTTGCACATTCAGGAATCTCATAAAAAACATTAAACTAGAAGCTGAAATATATATGCACAGGATCTAATGAAGACCCATGCAGGCCCTGCACATGCTATCTCAGTTTCTGTGAGTTCATATGCATTTTAATCATGTTGATTTAGAGGACTTCATTTTCTTAGCGTCCTCTATCACTTCTGGCTCTTATGCTCCTTCTGTCTCCTCATTTATGTGGTTCTCTGAGCACTGAAGGGAAGGATTTGATAAAGACATCTAATTTAGTGATGAGTGTTCCAAAGTCTCTTACTCTCTGCATAATGTCTGTCTGGGGGTCTCTGTATTTGTTCCCATCTGCTGCAGGAAGAAGGCTGCCTGATGAGGTAATCACCTATGAGTGTCATTAGGAGTCATTTTATTGCTAGGCTTTGTTTTGTTTTGTTCATGGTACAGTAAACTCAGTTTACCGTAGGTCTCTGCGCTAACTAGTCTCAGGTTCTTAGTCAGCTAAGCAGTGTTGGATATGGGTTCCATTTATGGAGTGAGCCTTAAGTCAAATCAGATAATGACTGTTTACTCCCACAAGCTTTGTGTCACCATTGCCCATGACAGGCAGGACACCATTGTAGATCAAATGGTTCATGGCTAGGTTGGTGTTTATATTTCTCTTTTGGTAGCATGCAGAGTACCTTCCTGTACCAAAGACACTAGAATGTGCGGGTGAAGGCTCTATGTAGGCACCAGCTCAATTTCTTCATGTTCAATGAGTTCTATAGGTGTTATCTTCAGGACCAGGGCCTTGCTGCCAATTTGAAGAAAGGAATCTATAGTTTGGGAACATTTCAACTGATTCATCTAATTAACACAATTGGTCAACAAACCAAGACAAAACAGTTCAGACAAGGTAGTTCATTTATTGTTTAACTTTGCAGCTTGTTGGTTTGATGAAAAGGCCTCTTTCTGTAGCCAAAGTTGACCTGTAACTTGTAGTCATGCTCCTGCATCAGCATCCAAAAAGACTGAAAGTGAAAGGAAAGTGACATCATGGAAAATATAGGAGAAAAGATGCATGTGCTGATTTTGAAATTTGGGCAGGATTTTGTCCGACCTTTAAATTTTGCATATTAAACAACTTACACATATTCTCTAAAACTTTGCTTGCACCTCCATAAATTAGATTAAAAGCAATAGTTACCAGGGATGGAGAGTGGGCTCAGGGTTAAGAGTATATACTGCTCTTGCAAAAAACACAAGCTCGGTTCACAGTACCTTGGTCAAATGCTACACAAACACCTATAACTTCTGTCCCAGGAGATCTGACTCCCTCTTCCAGCCTCCATGGTCACCTGTACTTGTGAGTGCATGTGTGCACACCCAAGCACACACAGAGACAAATAAATATTTATGAAAAATAGTTATGCTGGCAAGTTTAATCATTAACATGAAATATGAATTGAAATGCTGGGACCATGGGGCTGCCCTGTGAGCCCTGGCTATTGATTTTAAATGGGAGAAAAACAATGAAGAAATTGGAATATTGAGATTGGTAATGGCTGAGAACACATGAGCCAGCTGTGCTGGTGGAAGTTAATTCTGCACAGAGGACTCAACAGTGGAAAGAGAGCTTTATGCAGGATAAAATGAAATTATTCCATGTAGAAGGCAATATCAAAAATGGATGAAACTACAGGAGACTTCTGATGTGTCAAACACCAGAATCAAGTACTGATTCTTAGGCATCAGACAGATTCTCATCCAGAATGAAGAGAGTAAGGGCAGAGGATTGAGAGGCATGGAAAACTGGAGCAGCAGATGTGAAGAGCAAATCTGGAGATAAGTTATCAGTCACATGGAGAAGTTTCGGCATGAGAGGGGAACTGAGCTGAATTTGTGTTCAGTAAACTTTAGTGGAAGAAACTGGACTCTGGTATGACACTTGCCATAGTAGCATTTTTGAAAACAGTTAAGCACTGAGGAGAAAAACACACATAAATACCAGGGGTCCTGGGTTCTCTAAGAAAGCAGGATGAGCTAGCCACAGTGAGCAAGATATCCCCATGGCTTCTGCATCAGCTCCTGGTCCAAAATCCTGCATTGTTTTGTTTCTGTCCTGACTTCCTTCAATGATAAACTATGCTGTGAAAGTGGAAACTGAACAAACACTTTCCTCCCCAACTTGCTTTGATCGTGATCTTTCATCACAACAATAGTAAGCCTAAGACAATGATTATCATAAACACTGGGCTGGCAGGAAAAGATCCCAGGAAATGCCACATTTTTAGCTTAACAAACCCAGGTCTACCATCTATATTGCAACAGAAAGATGCACTGTTAGAAAAACAATCAGGGAACTATAGGTCAGGAAGACAGGGGAGAGTTTTCTATAATAAGTGACATGGAAATTTGGCAGCTTTATGCAGAGAAGAAACTTTCAGAGATCAAGTTCTCTAGCATGTAATTCTCATGAAGTAAAGTTCTTTCTTTTATACAAACATTTCCCTTAAAAGTGGGTAAAGGTTACCTAAGATACCCATGGTGTTGGCTTTCAGAAAGAAACTCTTCTATTTCATAGAAAATGCAAAAACTATCAGGAGCAAAAGCTACACTTGTACCCATCCTGCAGCCACCCAATATAAACAGGACCTATGTTTTTTTTTAAAAATGGAAACATCCAACATACCTTGTGAATATTTTTAGATTCATTTTTATATTATGAGGGGAGTGTTTTGTCTGCATATATGCACAAGACACCGTGTGTGGACCTGGTATCTGCAGAGATTAGAAGAGGGCATCAGATCTTGGGAATTGAAGTTAAGGACAGTTGTGAGCCATCATGTAACTACTGGAAAGCTAACCTGGGACCTTACGAAGCACATCTAAGGCTCTTAATCCCTGAGCCATTTCTTCAGGGCCTTACGATTGATTTTTTAAGATATTAACTTTCTTCAGAGAAGATTTTTTTATATTGTAGTTCAATAAAAATAGCAAGAAAAGTAGATTATATGGAAAAGCAATAACCATGAATTTCACTGTATGGTTGGGTGTGAATTGGTTCCAACTTTTAAAACTGTTTTATAAATTTTATTTTTCATCAATATTTAATTTCACATTTTGTTCTGTTTGAATGATTTATCCCTAAATTGCACCTTATTCAGTAGTAACATTGCTAATCCTTCTCTTCCCTGTTTGTTATTTCTTCCACCCCTCCTTTTCTGTCAACCTTTGATCACTGTGGTGGTTTGAATGAGAATGGCCTCCACAGGCTCATGTGTTTGAACACTTGGTCTGTAGTTGGTGGAACTGTTTGGGAAGGATTAGGAGGTGTGAACCTGTTGGAGGAGTTGAACACTGGGGGTGGGCTTTGAGGTTTCAAAAAATTCATGAAATTCTCAATGTTTGTTTATCTCTGCCTCATATATAGATGTTTAGAGGAGAGTTTAGTCTCTTTATTTTGTCCTTGAAATTATTTCAAGTGTCTTTTTCCTTCCCCTGAATTCCATATTTGCATTGGAGTTAACAAATTGATATTCACTTTCCTCCATGTTAAATCCAAGTTTTATTTTACTTTCCGTTCCCTTCATGTTCTCTACTCTGTTGGTAGCAGCACTCGACTTCTCAGATCTACTGCTGATTTATTTTTCTTTTATCAAATGTGTTTATCTCACTGTTACTCTTCAGCTTCTATTGCTGATTTTAACTTTTTCCCTATTACCATGTATTTGGGCATGTGCCATGGATGACATGTAGAGGTCAGGCTGATGGGGTGAGCTTTATCTTTTCACCTTCTATGAGGGTTTCTGGGATCCAATTCTGGCTGTCAGCTAGTGCTGCAGGTATCTTTCCCATTGAGCCCTTTCTTTGTCCCCTTATTTAAAAAAAAATTAGGGGTGTGTGTGTGTGTGTGTGTGTGTGTGTGTGTGTGTGTGTGTGTGTGTGTGTGTATGTGTGTGTGTGTGTGTGTGTGTGTGAGCACGCACGCGCGTACAGATATCTACAGAGGCCAAACACATGGTTTACCCCAAGCACTAGAGTTACAGGAATTTGTGGAGGGTACCTGATATGTATGTTGGGAATTGAACTCAGATCCTCTGTAAGAGCAGTAAGTGACCTTATCTCTGACCTGTCTCTCCAGCACTCTTATTTCTAAGTTTTACTCCCTTTACAACTCCACCAGAATGAGATTTTTAGAAAAGGCCCTTTTCTCCACCAATTCATTTTCTCTACCTGCTATCATTTATTCTATTTCAGTCTGAGCCATTACTAAATGTTTATGCATGATGTGTATTTTCTTTCACCTTTATTCACATTCAACATCATATTCCTGGGCAGTGCACATTTACATACATCACAGACAGCAACGTCATCTCAGGCCCATCATTCTCCCCTCTGAGCTTGTAACTGTTTGCTATATACAGTCTGTAATCAGTACCTCCTCTAAATGAACAGCAAGGTTATATCTCCTGAGCTTCATGCACCCTCAAATATCTTCTCTTTATCTGAATACAGACGGACCTTAGATGTGTACGGGGACACGGCACTGTCATATCATTCCCTGAGGTCCAGGCATTGTCTCCCTTCTCCCTTCTTAGGCTATAAAGCAGAAACACAACAATGGGCATATTTAGGTGACTTTGTTGAGTTTTCAGAATCTTATACTGTTTTCCTTATTCTTCATCATCAGGAATTTTGTCAGCCTATTTCTTCTCCAGCCCAACACTTTCATCTGTGCCTTGTCATCCTCAGTTCAGGGTCATTTTCATCTGCAATTTTTTTGTCTCACTTCCATCTATTATTTTCCCTTGCACTGAAATAAAATTATATATCCTGGATATATTTTCAGAGTTAAGAACAAATATTTTCCAACATCATATCTCTGTTTTTCCTTTTCAATTATTTAAATGTTCAGTGATTATTTTTCTCCCTCAATTCTTCTACTGAATTATTAAACTAAGAAATAATTTTTAAATAATTTAAGTTCTACATATTTTTCATTTAATGTTCTTTTATTATTTTTGTAGAGGTTGCTGTCTGCTAAAGCCCTGGCTAGCTTCTCTTTCTCACTGCTGGCCAAACTTCAGTGGAATTCTGAGGGAAGGAGAAGTTTTGCATTTATTGGAACTATAACTGGTTTCAGTACTGAGGATGGTAGCAAGTTGGCAACCACTCTCTCCTACATAGAAAATGTGAAAAAAAAAAAAAGTTCCTCTGTAGAACTCTCGTTCCTTCTAGTTTTGCATAGGTCATGACTTTGTCTGCCATCTAGGCTCTGTATGGCCACCAAGGAGAGCTGACATAATCACCCTGCTAATGTCAATCATTTCCACACCTGGGACCACTGGTCTCTGTATGTCAAGCTTTTCCTAGGATCCATCCTATTCTGACCCTGCCTAGGGGGCTGTCTTATGCTAAGATACAGGGATATACACATGAGTAAGAAAACATTTCTCCTTAACACTCATCCTCATAAGGCCTTTGGGGCTCATGATAGAAAATGTGTGGAGGAGGAGAAGAAGTGATAGAGAGGAGTGCTAGGTTGCTTATGTGAAGGGAGGTAAATGCTGAACATGAAACAATAAACTGTACTATCACTTGATAAAAATAGCAGATAATATCTATTTTGTACCTTGATAAACCAGTCAATATACTAGGTGATAAATACAAATTATGGTTGACTATCTCTACTAGGGGTTGACATTTTCCATGTTTACATGTAACATTAGTTCACTAAATGAGAACACATACAAATTACCACATCACTGATACTTGGTGAATACTGGAATATTCACACATATCAGACATCACAGGTTTCCCCTGGTTCAATAGATGCTACTCACAACATGGGGATGTATATTATAAAAAGGAGATCTTGGTCTAGAGAATATCTGAGTTTCAGGAGAAGGGTAAAAAGAGATTATAGAATGTTTTCTAAATGGCATTAGTCAAAACTCCAGAGTCATACTAAAAATAAATATAAATTAGGGGAAATGGAGATGTATTCTTCCTTAAGGTGGCAAAAACTCCTGACATTATTCAAGTACCAACCTGAAAGTGAAGTGATTACAGATTTCCTTTGGTAAACTAATTACAAGCCACACTGCTGAGTACAAATAAGGTTGCTAATCATTAGATAATTGTGTGGATGAAAAATGAAGTATGTTGTGGAATGTCATTCTGTATACTGTGAATATGTGTTGCTCTAATTGGTTGATAAATAAAACTGTTTGGCCAATGGTGAGGCAGAATAAGGTTAGGTGAGACATTCCAACTAGAGAGAGATGAAGGAGAAAGGCAAAGCTGAGGAGATGCTTCTAGCCACCACCAGAAGAAACAAGATGTAGAGTACTGGCAAGCCACAAGCCACGTAGCATAGTATAGATTTATAGAAATGGGTTAATTTAAGATGTAAGAGCTAGCTAGCAAGAAACCTGAGCTATTAGGCCATATAGTTTGAAAATAACATAAGCCTCCGTGTGTTTATTTGGGTCTGAACAGCTGCAGGACTGGGTGGGACACAGGAAAACTTCCAGCTACAGAAATAACCATTAATTGTGAACATTAAGCATCAAAATACCACTACACAAATAAAGAGGAAAAACTGCTAGATGAACTAAGCTATTGCAAAAAAGGGGGTCCAATTCTCCAGTAAGTATAGGGAATTTGGACATCTCTTTTGTATGCCAAACTTAAGGTTTATAATTTAAAAGAATCTATTCATATAAGCAACATGTATCAAAGTACAAATAATTAGACAAATTTCTCAATGGTCTTATTAAATGAAAAACATGGAGCCAAATGTAGGGGTGAAAGCCTTAGAGAGATCAGGGAAATAGGGAATGCCACCAGCCAACTTTACCTTACCAACTCTGCAGCTTCCAAATGCAAGCTACTTTCTATCTACCCATGCTTTTATTGCATTGCTGTTCTGCCATCTGATTTGCTCTCTGTCTAGCTACATAACTTCCTCTTCCTCGCCAGCTCTGTCACATCATGATGGTATAGACCTCTAGAACTCTATGGTTGGTACTGGGATTAAAAATATGTGTTACCAAGCTTGGCTCTGTTCCCCAGTATGGCCTTGAACACACAGAGATCATGCCTGATAAGTGATGAAATTAAGGGCATGTGCTACCATTGCTTAACTTCTTTGTTTACTTAAAATGGCTTGCTATTTCCTCTGATCTCCAGGCAAACTTTATTAATGTACAAAAAAATATCACCACATTTCAGCACAAATAAAATATCACCACATAAATACACAGCCTAAATCTGTAGAGCTTAGATGAAATAATCCACAAGCTTCCTGACAGAAGAGAAAATACAATGGGAAGATATTCCTCACTGTGTAAGCTGTTCTGGGGTTCTAAAGTATTCAGTTTTCCACAAATGATCTGCAAACTCAGTGAAGCCCCAAACAAAATCCAAACAGCATCTAATGGAATTTTGAGTATTGAAGAAGATACAACATTGCCAGTTTCAAAAGTTTGTTGTAAGTATTAAATAAATGCAAATGCAAAGTGATCAAGATAAGACAGATCTTCCTGGGTGAAAAGTAGTATTTATACCTACAATAGATTCTAAAGGAAGGTCAGGTATTGGTTCATACCATAAGTTTCATTAGAAAGTTGTTCCAGAGATTTTTAAAGTTTAACCAAAACATAAACAAGTTTAAACTTCAGCTTTAGGACTGAAAATATTATTCAAGCATCATGGGATGCTGAATATATATTCATTTGATAGACAAAAGAGGCCAATGGGACAAATATTCTAATTGATGACTTAGTTGTACAGCAGAAAAGACAAATATTCAGTCTAGGTGGACACACTCTAGGGAATTGCTATAAGTCTTACCTAGTGATGACCGTAATCTGTTAGAAGAGGCCATCTTACTTTCACTAAAGGCCCAACACAGAATTGAGAGGGAACAAATAATCACATTTAATCACATTTTTTCTTCCCCAAAGAAGCAGATCCTGACAGGAAGTAAGAAGTATTTGCTGCAGAACATAAGACAGAGTTCTCCAAGCTTTCCTCACAGCATGGCTCCTCAGATCAGTTGCAGGAGCTCACCTTTCTCAGGAGCAATCCTGACTCCTCAGGCTCCTCTGTCTCTCATTTCCAACTGCAGAGGTGGATCTGAAATTTTACCTTCACTTTCTACTTTTCCCTCCTGTTAGTTGCTAGACTATAGCTAGTTTTCCTGCCTTGCCCACAGTCAGGACAAATCTCTGTCACCCGCCAGTCCCACAGCCTCTCAGACCCAACCAAGTAAACACAGAGACTTATATTGTTTACAAACTGTATGGCCGTGGCAGGCTTCTTGCTAACTGTTCTTATAGCTTAAACTAATCCATTTCCATAAATCTATACCTTGCCACATGGCTCGTGGCTTACCGGCATCTTCACATGCTGCTTGTCATGGCAGCGGCTGGCAGTCTCTCTCCCTGCCTTCCCGTTCTCTCAATTCTCCTCTCTGTTAGTCTCACCTATACTTCCTGCCTGGTCACTGGCCAATCAGTGTTTTATTCATTGACCAATCAGAGCAATTTGACATACAGACCACCCCACAGCACTAGACACTGTAACTTAGTTTTCTCTCTGAATTTAGACCCAAGTCTACATGTCATTCAATACTCAACCAAGACAAAGACTAGCAATGCTGGCAGTTCAGATACAGTTCTGTCTTCAGTAAGAGGTAGCTTTCTTGTGACTAGAGTCCCTGTTGATTATAACGATGTTGGGTGCTCATCTGAATCTGAAAGGTGAGGGGAGTACCTTTCTCCAAACCCAGAAGACATGTACAAAGGGGGACATAGCCAGAGAAAGGCTCAGAACTAGAGAGTAGGAAGTCTATTCTCTTCAACCCAATGAACTTCTGGAACACAGTCATCCATCCAACAACCCTGTAAGAAATGGGCTCAAATTCTTGCCTGCCTTGTGCATATTTTCCAAACATCATTTAATCCTCTCCCATCGTTTCATAGCATGAGGACAACATTAGTACAGTCTGTTCTCCTCCATGTGTTGTGTTCTTAAGGGGGCTGTTTGATAAACGCACACGCAATCACAATACACTCTGCAGGACTGGATAGCCCAAATCTGACAGACTGTAAATTTTCCTCAGACCAATACCCACTAAACAAGGAATAAGTTAATTCTAGAAATGAACCATGGTCCAATAATCTTATGATATTCATAATGTAAGTGTTTTAATATGAGAATGGTTGAAAGAAATCAGATTCTTCTAGTATATTGTTTGGTAAGATTCTACAGTTGTATTAAAAGCAATTGTATCTTGGATAGATTAGTTTTGCTTTTTAAAATTTTTATATGAATGTGATTTTCTGTATCTGTCTCTGTACATATAATACTTTTTGGGATATTAATTTCTGGTTTGTGTGAAATTAAAAATAGCTAGTTTTTACTGTCAAATAGGCATTCTTTAGGGATCCTCAGAAATATCTGAGGAGAGGAAAATCCTGTATTTGCTAGCCTGAAGTAGAAAGGGACTGAGGTTAACTGGGTAGTTCAAGAAAATTATTAAATATTCGAATCTTGAGAATAGGTCAAGATTGCACCAACCATTTTACATGAATTATCTATTTCATCTTTACAAACACTTCATGATAGGGATGGGTGAGGACCACTGTAGATATCAGAGAATGAAGAAAAATGTGGATAGTCTGAGGTCCTCCAAATGTAAGTATAAGTGCTGTGATTCAAATCTCCGTAGCCTATTTTTAGTATTCTCACTGAAAGATATTCTGCATGTAATGAGCTGAAGTATACCCCAAGACACAAAACAAACTATAATTTCACAGAGTGTGCTAATCATCAGGATGTATCCAGGATTCTTGGTCCACACAGAATGCCTCCTCCAACCAAATGTGGGCTCCTTATATAAACAACCATATTATCACACTGCATGGAAAGTTACACAAGAACATTGGAATATTTATTTTTTGAAGTCTATTTTAATTTTTTATTTAAAAATACTTAATTTAGTTTAAAAAGAGTTTATTATTTATAGCATCTATGTCTATGCTAGGTTTTATTTATCAGTTTTGCCTTTTTAATTTTAAAAATATTATTGTGTAATATATTCTAAACATGCTTTTTCCCTCCCCCAACTTTTCCCAGATTCTCCCTGCCTCTACACATGTCCAAGTCTACCCTCATTCTATATTTAAAAAACAAAAATTAAAATAAATAAGCATAAATAAGAAACACACACATAAAAAATGAACCCCACAGAAACACAAAAAAGAAAAATAAAACATATAAGCAAAAGACCAATAAAACAAAAATGCCCCAACAAAGCAAAAGGAAGCAAAAGGTCTGGAAAAATAATCACTGAGTTCATTTTTATGTATCAAGTACTCCTGTGTGTGTGGGGGTGGGGGGCTATTCCTAAGTGTGGTTGAACTACCCAGTGAGACTCCATTGGAGAAAACTATTTTTTCCTGTGCCAGTGAATTTTAGACTGCTTCTTGGTTAGGGGTATGAGCCAGTGTCCATCTCCTCTCTCAGCACTGGGACCCTATCTGGCTGTGTATCCCTGTGAGTACTGTCATGGTCTCTGTAAGTTCATGTGTGCATCAGTCCTGTTGTGTCTACAAAACACTGTTTAATTGGAGTCATCCATCACTTCTGGCTCTTACAATCTTTCTGCCTCCTTTTCCCCATAGATTGCTGAGTCCTGAGATTTGATGAAGACATCTCATTTAGAACTGAGTGTTCCAAAGTCTCTCACTCTCTACACATTGTCCAATTGTAGGTATCTCTGTTAGTTCTCATCTACTACAAAAAGAAACTTCATAGGTGATAATAGAGAAAAGCATTGATCTATCTGTATACCAGAAGGTTATTAAGAATCATTTAATTGTATGTTCCTTTAGTACAGTATTCTCAACCTTCCTAATGCTACAACCCTTTAATATAGTTCCTCATTTTGTGGTGACCACCCCCAATCATAAAATAATTCCATTGCTACTTTATAACTAATTTTATGACTGTTATAAATCATATAAATACATGATATGCAGAATATCTGACCCTAAAGAGGTAGTGACCCACTGGTTGAGAACCACTGCTTTAGCAGAATAATAGTATTTGGGCTTGCCTAGACCAATGACTTATCTATCTAGTCTGAGATTCTTTGCCACCTAAGTAGCATCAGGCATGGGTTCCATCTCACAGAGTGGACCTAAAATCAAATCTGTGTGCAGTTGGTTACTCCCAAAACATTTGCGCTACTATTGGCCCAGCATATCTTTTACAGACAGGTCACCATTGTGGGTCACAGGTTTCTGGCCATGTTGATAATCATTCCCCTCTGAGAGCATGCAAATACCTCCCAATAGGATTGGTGAAGTGAGGTGTCTGTGGCTTGTTCTGTTTCTCTGATCATTCAGCATTCACCCCAATACCTGGCTCCGGGTTTGTTTTTATTAATAAGACCTGTTAAGATTCCTGCTACACAGTAGGGGGAAAGCTTCTAGTTAGGCATCAGTTCAATTTCTCTATGTTCTATGTGTGATACTGAAATGTTGTCTTTAACTCATAGGGCATCACCTTCAATTTGGGGAGAGCAATCAATAGTTTTGGCAATAGCCTACAATGTTCAGGGGTTTCCATGGGGCCCCTTTGGACAACAATTTAATGATATGCGAACCATTGCTGACACTGGATGTTTCACTTGGTGACATAAGATATATGTTTGGGGCTTTATCTCCCTCAATATTTGGTGATTCCATTCAGATTCATTTCATATCTGTATATACTTTAGGAAGCTTTCAAGTAGCAATTCAAATTATAGTTCACAGCTAGATAGGAGAGAGGTTCTTGGGTTGTGACACTGACCATTAGAGTGACCACAGAAAAGAGATTGAATATTTCATGAAGCTGGAGAGGAAATGCTGAATATTTTCACCATATGCAAATAATAAGGGTGCTTAAACTGCTTTAAATTTTGTACAGTATGGACATATATGCAGGTTTTCATTGTCCTCCAACAAGTGTACATAAGTTTTTGTTCTTGATTATTAAATAGATTAAGGGAGAATATTTCAGGGTACGTTTATCTTTTCTGAAATGTTATGAAAATTGCAGACTTACAACAATGAAAAATGCATGTCACTACACTTTTGTATATCATTTCAAAATATCAAAGTTTCTATCAAGGTCCACCCAGTGTGTTGAGAATCTCTTCTCCACACATGCTCTCTGGATGACATCTTTTGTCATATTCCACAGCCAGTGGTAGCTGGAGTATGTGAATACCCTGTTGTGTATTCAAGCTGAGCTCTGGGCCAGGGAAAATGAGCCACATTTCAGTAATGTCACATAGATATGATTTAATACCTATTCCCTATGCCTCCAAATGCTGACCTTGCACCAAAGAGAAAGTTGCTGTTTCTTAAGGCATTTCTCTTCATTATGTTTTAACACTTGAGGTGTAAGATAAAGAACCTAATAATGTGAAGCAAAAGAAAAATCCATCATCTAGAAATAAACGTGTGAAATCAGAAACATTTATTGAATGACTACTGTGTGGTAAGCACACTTCTAAAAGTAGACATTTCTCTCATTCTGTCTGCTTTGCATCATTTGAATTATCAATGCCTTTTTTTAGGTTATGTTGCTTTTTAAAGTTTCTGACTTTGAGCAGAGTATTTAACCCAGTTGTATAGTATGACTACTGATCCACTTAGATGTTAAATACAGATCTAGTGTATGCTTCCCATTTGCAATCCATCTACCCCTCTTCTTTGTCCCTCTACTATATGTTCATGTTTTGCTAATACATGTGCCCTGTGTCTTTTGACCTCATTTTATATTATATTTATACTTTGTTATATTTGTATTAAGGGTTACTCTTAATTTCAAAATTCATATTCTTGATTGAGAGTCTCAAATAATTCAGCATCTCTATATTACTAGTGTTGGCAGACTCGAAATCTACCAAATAACTGCATTATCATATCCTATAACTTCATCCCAACTTAAATGAATGTGTGGGGGTTTTTGTTTGTTTGTTTGTTTTGTTTTGTTTTGTCTTTTGGTTTTTTTTCGAGACAGGGTTTCTCTGTGTAGTTTTGGTGCCTGTCCTGGATCTCACTCTGTAGACCAGGCTGGCCTTGAACTCACAGAGTTCTATCTGCCTGTTTCTGCCTCCCGAGTGCTGGGATTAAAGGTGTGCGCCACCGCCACCCTGCATGAATGTGTTTTGAAGTGAAAAAACAAGGTCTAAAAAGGATTGGATGTGGCAGTATTTGATTACCTTCTATATTTGCTGCTGTCTCCAAACCTAAGCCTTCCTCTGCTCTGTTTCTGTACTGGTGTAGTTGTTTCTGACACACCAATCCTTCTGCTCTTCTATGTCAACCTTGCTGGCACAGCTACCTCCCACACACCAAGCTTTCCTCTGCTCCATGTACTTACTGGTGTACATGCCTCACTACCTCCTTCAGTGAACTTCCTGGGTGTCATATTATCCAAATGCAGCTTATTAGAAAACACTGTTTTCTTTAGTCTTCATTACAATCTTGAATAATAGTTGTGCACTGCTGTCTACTCATAATTAGGGAAGTTTTCGAAAGAAAACTACTTTTGCCCATCTGAAGTGATGCTACTCCACTGTCAACAGCCTCTAGAGCAATAGTTTGTCAACACTCCTAATGTTGGGACCCTTTAACACAGTTCTTCATGTTGTAGTTATCTCCAGTCATAAAATTATTTTTGTTGCTACTTCATGACTATAATTCTGCTACTGTTATGAGCTGTAACATAAATATCTGTTTTGCAATGTTCTTAGGTGACTTCTGTGAAAGGGTCATTTGATGCCCACAGGGGTAAAGACCCAGAGGTTGAGGATGACTGCTCTAGAGGTTTACCACCATCAGTCAGTCCTAGTATTTTCTCATAGGCACCTGCTATTGCACAAAAACAGTTTCAAAAATGTTCTTTATATTTCTTTTTAAAAATTTATTTATTTTAAATCCAAACCACGGTCTCCCATACCTTTTCTTCTCCCATTCCCTCCCCCACCTCCTCTGCTCCCGCCTCAATCCATGCTTCTTCCATATTCACTCAGAAAGGGGCAGGCCTTCCATGGGCATCAGCAAAGCATGGCATATCAAGTCGCTGTTAGACCAAGCACCTCCCCCTGTATTCAGGCTGGGCAAGGCAATCCAGCATGGGGAATAGGTTCCCAAGAGCCATCCAAAGCATCAGGGACAGCCCCTGCTCCCAAGCTACACAACTGTCACATTTATACAGAAGGCCTAGGTCGGTCCCATGCAGGCTCCCTGGTGGTTATTTCAGACTCTGTGAGTTCCCAAGAGTCAGGCTAGCTGTTTCTGTGGATTTTCCTGAGATATCCCTGACCTTCATGGCTCCTACAATCCCTCCTCCCTCTCCTTAGCAGGACTCCTGCCATTGGTCTCTGAATCTACCTTCATCAGTCATTGGATGAAGGCTCTCCAATGACAACCAGGCAGCAATTAAAGATGTTCTATTTATATTAAGTTTATTCAGTTTCACTCTAATTTTTTTATTTATATTTTCCCTCATATGATTCAATGAAAACATTGATTAATAATAACATTTTATGTGATACATTATACATTGTTTTTTAATCGAACAAAAACTCTACTAATACGGCTTCAAATCAATTCTCTGCCATTCCCTTTAGATTACTCATTATTAGTGGACTGGTACCATACATTAGGAGAGTAAGGCAAACCCCAATGTAAAATTTTTCTCATATACTCACAAGAGAAAGTAAAGAGAAACAGGTGATTCATTCATTTATATTTAACCCAATGTATGCAAAACATTCTTTTAGCATAAAATCAAGATTTTTTTAAAAAAATTTACAACACATTCTTTGATAAGTCAGGTATGATTCTAATAGGTCTGTTTTGACAGGCTTCTGGGACCCTATTCCTCATATTGAGTTGCCTTACTCAGCCTTAACACATGGGATGAGGGAGGTTAGTCTTACTGCATCTTGATACAGCATGTGTTGCTAATATTCACAGGAGACCTACCCTTTCCTAAACAGAAATGGAGGAGTGATTAGGGGTGAGAACAGAGGGGGTTTCGGGAGAGGGACTGGGAGGAGAGGAGGGAGGGGAAACTGTGACTGGGGTATAAAATAAATAAGTAAATGTATTAAAAGCAAACAAAACCAAACCTCAGTCTTGAAATCTGGTGTGTGTTGCTCACCAATTTGAGCTGTAAAGCACCTACTCGGGGCCTCCCAGGATGATGATTAGTTTGGATGTCAACTTGCCACTCATTAGAATCACCAGAGTATGAAGCTCCACAAGAAGAATTGTTCCAAAGCCTTAATCAGCCTGGGAAGATGCACCTCCAGTGTAGGTAGAACCTTCTGCAAACAGCCCAGATGAAAACTGGCATGGCAGAAGATTTGCCATTTGATGAAGCCTCTTCCCCTCAGCCACTGAGTTGATTTACTCTGCTCCTCCTTTTCCTCCTCTTCTTCTTCCTCCTCCACTTCCTCCTCCTTCTCCTCCTGCTGCTGCTGCTGCTGCTGCTGCTGCTGCTGATGATGATGATGATGATGATGATGATTCCTTTGCAGATAGAAAAACCAGCTTTTCCAGGTTTCCAGAGTTAAGTACACATCAGCAGCTCTCCAGGAACCTCTCAGATTTTGGTGCCAGATTGGGACTACTGAGACGGGCATCCTTGTGGATGGAATGACTACTGGGCTGTCAACCTTCCCAGAGAGACACCTATTGTGAGACTACTCCAGGAGCAAGCTTCTTTCAAATCTTTGCCAGACTGTTCAATAAAACCAGTTTTATCTATTATAAATTCAGGTACTGAGTCCAGGGAACTGGAGTACCCTCTTGGAGTTCTTAGTCTTGTTAATATATTATTTTAACAACAGAGAAACAATTGCATAAGGATGATTTATGAAAGTTTAAAAGAAAACCTCATAGACAGGTAATCTGTAAATCTCAGCAGCTGCCTGGAGGAGGAGAATGGAGGAGAGAAGGAAACAGAGACATGCAGTTTGAGTTAAGTTGTCATGGAGGTTAGTCGCATGGTGCAGCACTAGCATCCAAAAGAAAAAGACAGACGAGATGGAGAAGGTGAATTATTGTCATTCTGAATCAGACTCAAGCAGGCTGACACAGCTGAATATCACTGTGGATCACAGGAATGACAACAGGGGTGGTAATTCTAGGAGGGAAAAGCACATTAGCTCATCAAAGCATCAATTATGCCTCCTATCTCTTTAACATAGTCAGCTTGACCAGTCTTCTTGAGGGGCTATTTCGTGGCCAGGTAATTGACCTGCCCAACTGTATCAGGTCTTGAAGAGATAACGGCATGCCTTCAACTAGAGAGATTCTATGCTTTCCTGTAACAGCATTAACTTTTGTTTTGTTTATTGTTTGATGGAAGTGGAATTATTTTGTGTTTTTCAAATTTATTCCTAAAGGATCATTAAGAAGTTTACTATTGTATTGTTTTTACTGAGGCCCTGATCCTCACCACCTTCTTTTGCAACAACTAATCTATCTGTATCCTGCCATCCTCACCCCAAATTCCAGTTCCCATTTTTCTGTGCTAACAGAACACTGAGTCAGATGTCTCAGCTTCTCAGGAGATTCTCTCCTCACTTTCTTCCCACCGTCATTTTCCTAGGGAACCCAAGATGGTCTCTTCATGTATACCATGCAGCTGGGAACTGATGCTTCCATAAATGTACATTGAGCAAGAAGAATGAATTGAGATCCCCATTAAAGGCTTGTTTGGGGTCATGAGTATGTCTTTAAATACTTAGCATAGTCTCTCTGCAACTCCACAGGCTCCAAAAGTGAAATAACTACTTCTCTAATCTAGAGACTTCCAGCAGAAGGAAGCAGGTTCAGCTCAAGTTGTGGCTTAGAATGTCAGTCTCTTTCCTGCTCCATGTCTAGTTTGACCTTATGACAGAATTACACATGCCCTTATGCTCTTAAATTTCTTTTAATAAAATAATATGTAAGTATGTATATATGCATGTATTTGCACAATTAATTGTTTTCTGTTTATATCAGAAAATAACATTTGGAGCCTAACTTAGCTGCTACAACTTCACCTTTCCTACTTTAAGAGCTGACTCTGAGTGTTTTCAGAGAGATTCACCCTAGAAGGGAGCCCCACCCTGAATGTGAATGGCACCATTCTGAGGGCTTAGGCACTAGATTGAATCAAAAGGAGAAAGCAAGTAGAGTACATGTATTCATCTCTCTGCTTCATGACTGCAGCCATTCCATGTTTCTGACACCATGCTTGCCACCATAATACCACTTTTTAATCCATAAGCCAAAATAAACCCATTCTGTCTGTGTATTCATCATGTATTTTGTCACAGAAGTGAGAAAAGAAATGAAATAAATACTCAAAAGATATTGGTAATTTTGCCTAGTCCTCCCTACCCACCTATAGAACAAGTTGACCCCAAAGCTAGAAAAAAATCCATTTTAAGAATTACAACTATAATAGCATGGTAGATTTGCTTGTAAATCTGCTCTTTCCATTCCCAGCGACTGGCAGTTTTTCATCTAGCATAGCTTCACAGTGAGCATGTCTCCTATGCACAGAAAATATCAACCTAAAGAACCAATGCCATGCTGATTTATAAAAATGATTTTCACAGAAGTGAGCTATTCTGAAGACTTTTAGAGATTGTTAGAGGAAGAAGAGGTATGGCTGGAAAGAGTTGTAAAATCTAAAAGTGATCCAGGAAATGGGGGTTAATAAGACTATAGAATCAGACCTAAAAGCTGAATTACTGTCAGATAAAAATGGCTTTTAAAGAATCAAACACAAACTCAGAATTAAAGTACACACTTCACATAAGAAGGAACTTAATTCATTTTAGTGATTATGAATTTCAGTTATATGGACAAAGATAAAAAGTTGATTAAACATTTGCAGATGGCTATGGAAGGAACATAATGAGAAAAATATTTATACCATCAAAGATAAATAAGTATAAGTTTCAGACAGAATTTACATGTTCCTGGAAGTAGATCAGCCTCAAGGATTATGGTTATAAATTGAATGCAGTAGTGTGTCTTATTAATCCTGCAAACTTATGTTTCTATTTGTTCTTTTTATTATTCCACGTTTCCTTCTCCTAATATTTTCAATCTGCCTGAGACATTTCCTTTATCACCTGTTTCCCAGAATTGTCCTTCACGTTGTCTTTGATATTCTCTTGACCACAGAATACCTTTACCTTCTGTCTGAAATGATATTTTTCTAGACATAGAACCCTAGGTTGGCAGTTCTTTTCAATTACTTACAATTATGCCATTATACTTTGTCTCTTTCAAGGTCTTGGTCAGGGTAGCCTAAGAGGCTCTCAAAACATTATAGACTATTGTTGTTGCCCTTGATTACCTCCCAAAGGCTGAAAGTAAGTCCCTATTCCTGAAGCAATGATGCCCTTCAGAGTCAGGATTTAGAGTATTCTAGCTGGATATGATCTGAAGGCTTCTTCCCTTAGGAATAACTTTCATGGTACCGGAAGTTGATACACAAGCTGCTCAGGGAGGGAAGCAACCAGCAGCCCTAACCATTTGTGAACTCTATGAACTGCAGCAATTACCAGCATGACAAGATATCCCTAAAGATGAAATGGGATGAAACTCATAGATTAGTAGAAACCAATAGCTGTCTACTTGGAATTAAGAACCACTAAGCAGGTGGGAAATCATGTATGGTATTGGAAACCTGACCAAATAGCTGGGGATAGTGAGGACATGGATCTTAGAGCAAAGCCTGCTGCTGCCACATAACTAGAGAGCATAATTTCTAACACAATTCTAGTTTTCAAGAATATGTGTAGTTAGGCAAATCTCTGAGAATTATTTTGTTTGTTGTCTAACAAGATGATTAAATATGTAAACATAAGCCATTCCTCTAATTCCATATGTTCTTGATTCTCTCTTCTTCTTCTTCTTCTTCTTCTTCTTCTTCTTCTTCTTCTTCTTCTCCTTCTTCTTCTTCTTACATTATAACATAAATACTACACTTTTTCCAACTGTTTTCCTATTTTTTGTGTGTATTTACAGTGGATAATTCCTATTAATCCATATCTTACTTCATTGAGATCTAAGATTCAGTCCATTCAGAGTATTTACTTTATTTTTGGTCCTGTAATTCTACATTGTTTCTCCTTTGTCTTCTAACTCTTGAGACTTTTGTACATCTATTCATTTCACAACTTAAAAAATTATTCTATATTTATCCATATGTACATGTATATGTGTGTGTGGATATGTGCATGTGAGTACAGGTGCCCTCAGAGGCCAGAAGAGGACAACAGATTCCCCAGAGATGCATCTACAGGAGGTAACAGGTGCTGGGAACCTAACTCGGGTCCTCTGGAAAAGCAGCAAGTGATCTTTACTGCTAATACATTTTCCCCACCCCCTTTCAACAACTTTTCATCAACTGTCAAAGCACTGATATGACAGCTGTTGCCATGAGAGGAGGCCCTTTTCGTCGTCCTCAGTCATAAATCAGTATTTCCTCTTTGAACTACATCTGTCTGCACTGCAGTATCGAACTCAGTTGGAGGGGGTAGAGGGGTATCTTAAATACAGGTTGATTATACCAGAAATGTTTTTAAAAGGTGAACTTACTGCCCTGCATGGTACTACAGATTCTGGCATACTCTCTCTCTCCTTTACAATGTTTTGTTATCCTCAAGCATGTTCCACTGTTAGGTTTCATACCTACATTTGGGGAGAGGCACAAAGCAAAAACTGTGCTTACACCCTCTCCCCCACAATAGCAACAAAGCAATTTGCTCTTAAATATCATGCACTTAACATTTGAGACTCATCCTCTATGAACACAGACAACCATTATGTATTTACTCTACTAGCTGTTGTTCTTACATTTGTTTCCATCACTGATACATTTGATTTTAAAGCACTCAGTGCCACAGGTCTCCCAATTCCCACTTGTTCTGCCCATTCCATGCCACTTTATTGCCTTCTTATGGCTTGTTGTTGTTTGGACTGATTTTTCCCAACCCACTATTTGGTTCTACTAACCTCACTATTCTGTATTATTTTATCAAGTGTTAGGTGATTTCCATGAATACTAGGAAAATATTACTGGCTTATCAAGCCTAAGAATAAATAGACTTTTGAGTGAATATTCTGAGTCCATAGGCTGGCGATGAAAGTAGGTAGAGAGTTCTTATCTATGTGCAAGGCATTAGGTTCCATCCTCCATACCACAAGAAAGGGAATTTTAATTTCATGTACTCTTTCCAAATTACATTTTAAATCTGTATATCTTAAACCTTAAAATTCCATGTCAACTAACTGTGCCCATGCCTTTTATCATTGTTGTTCATTTTATTTCTCCCATATTTATGTCCCTCTGTCTGGTATTATTTTCCACAGGAAGAACTCACCCTATTATTTTTTAAATGTGGATATGCTGTTGATAAATGGTCTCAGCTTGCTGTCTGAAAACATCATCTTGCCAAAATAATTTAAAGACTTTCTCCCAAGTTCTGAATTCTATTTTATTTCAGAACTTTGAAGATGCTGTTCCATCATTTTCAGATTTCACTGTTTTTTTTTAAGTCTGCTTTTCATTCTGGCTTTTTTGTAAACTGTTCTTTTATATTGGCTTTTTAATTGTTTTTGCTACAATGGATATCTAATGGGTGATTTGGAGATTTGTTTTGTATTTGTTCTTTTCATATTTTCTACAAAGCTTAACAATGAAGGGGGTAAATACCCTTCTAGAGGGTTCACTGAATGTATACAGCCAGAAAGGACAAAAAATGTAGCCTTGTAATATGTGACTGAAGCCAGTTGTCCTGAGTAAGTCAGGTATTGGCTGGAAGGTCTTGTGTCCCCTTGATGTGCATGAACAGTTTGAACAAGCATGAAGGCACCTGGAAAAAGCCTGGTCATCCAAATGACTGAACATGCTGCTCATGTGAGTGGTTGCAGCTTCCTTAACATTTGTAGTGCCAGCTCTGGCCAGTCCCCCTTTTTAGATGTATGGAGACAATTAGAAACAGCTCTACTTTCTCACAGCATAAAAACCCTGCTTCCTTAAGCTTCTTCTCAAATCTACTAACAGAAGCCTAAATCTCATGGTCAGCATTTTCTAATATCCTCTTACAAAGATGCCACATGCTCTGTGTCAGCACAGCAAGTTCTCTGCTCAGTTTAGTTAACTGAAGATGCTGCCCAAGTTGTTTCCCACTGGAGAGCAATGGCATATGTATCTACCTATAAGGAAGTAAAACAACAGCAAAACAACAATAACAATCAAAGACAACCAGAAAGTTCATTGTACTTCTTTTGAGGGAGATTTCTATTTTACTTATCTCATTAAATACATTTATTAGTTTATGATTAGTTAAGTATTTTTTTGTAAATGTTTATGTGTGCAAAAGTTCTTTGCATGTTTTCCTCTTAAAATATGATATCCTTTGTGTATCTTCATGTTGGACTTTGAGTGATTAATAACGATCTAAAATAATATTCTAGGGGTCTGGAGAAATGGCTTAAAAATTAAGACCACTGGCTGTTCTTCCAGAGAATTCAAGTTCAGTTCACAGCACCCACAAGTTGCTTCACATTTGTCTATAACCCCAGTTACAGGGAAGCAGACACCTTAACCTGACCTCCATAGTCACCAGGCATACATATAGTACACAGACATATATGCAGGCAAAGCCCCACCACCACCACACACACTGGCATAAAAGCACAGTGAAAAGTTAATACAATGTAGAATGTGGAAAACAGGGTGTGGAGCCTGATAGCAAAGTCGATCAATTGAATCACTCACTAAGGAAGAGTTAATAAAAGTAAATAAAAATAAAATTACTTTCTACATTCCCTGAATTCTTTAAAATGTCCATGTATTCAGTATTCAGAGTCTATATGAGAAATAAATACTATTTTAAAAGAAACTAGGCCAGGCGTTGGTGGCACACGCCTTTAATCCCAGCACTTGTGAGGCAGAGCCAGGCAGATCTCTGTGAGTTCGAGGCCAGCCTGGTCTACAGAGCGAGATCCAGGAAAGGTGGAAAGCTACACCGAGAAACCCTTTCTCAAAAAAGAAAAAAAAAGAAAGAAAAGAAATGAAAAAGAAACTAGGGGCTAGGAAGATGGCTCAGCAGGTAAAAGCAGTTGCTCAGGAGTCTGAGTTTGATCCCTAGGAACCACATGGTTGAAGGAGAGAAGACTCTCTCAAGTTGTCCTTTGGTCTCCACATGTAGGCTGTGGTTTGCACACTCATACATAAAAGACCTAAACAAAGAAATATAATTCAAAATGAAAAATTCTAGCATGCATGTCATGGATTAAATTAATAATTATTAATAAAAGCTAAACTGAGTAAATTGAAAGTCACACATCTTCACCTGCCGAGAATAGGGCAATTAGTTTGTTCTCACTTGATTACACTTAAATGGTAAAATAAAATTGTTGGCTTGAAGTACAAAGATACAACATAGAATTTTAAAAAATCCAGAAAATGCAGGGATGAAGGAATGATATAGGGGGACTAGGAGGTGAAGAGAATTGGGGTCCCTGATGTGAAACTCCCAAAGAGTCAATACAGAAGTTAAAAAAATCAGAAAATGCTAAACATATAAACAAAGATGTATTCCATTATAAAACTGTATTAGGTTTTCCTCATCATTGTGACCAAAATGCCAGACAGCAGCAACATGGACGGAAATGTCTGTTTTGGCTCACAGCTTCAGAGAGATGTCAGCCCATCTTGGTGAGGAAGGCAATATGGCAGGAGCAGCTCCACACTGGAAGTGTAGGCTCTTCATGTCTTGGCACACCAGGAAGCAGAGAGAATACCACCCAAGAAGAAGACCAGGCTCATAATCATCAAAGGTCAACTTCTATTGACCTACTTCTGTCACTTGCCTGCCACACTTCCGACAGGTTCAGTAGACTTGCAAAACTATGCAGCATCTGGGCCCAATCATTGACAACATACTTATGGGAGACATTTCAGATTCAAGCTACAGCACATAATGCTAAATTTACATGAAATGTTTAAACTATAGCTATACTTTCAGAGTGATACCTGATACAGTATTGAAAGTTGTAGAATAGTCAAAATGGTCATGTTTCAAAAATCATTGTAGAAACAAAACTATTCAGCTTTATGCAACTAACTCACTAAGCTTGACTCTCAATGAATTTGTGGCTTCTGAATTTTTTGTATCTTAAATACAATAGACTATTTGTTCATTCCCTGTAACTTTTGTTAAAGAAATGTAAAACATACTTTTTAAAAGTTAATCTGGTGAGGGGCTCATGAAATCCCATTCCTAGCTGAAGAGTTAATGGTTATTGGATAATTGTTGGGTGCTAGGGGAAGGAGAGTCAGTTTTCTTGAGGAATGAAGCCCCTGGTAGGTTGTCCATGCTACAGTGGGATGCCCTACATCTGTGCACATACTGGCAGCACTAAGTGGACACAGAGCATTTAAAAAATGAAAATGAAATTGGTAGGGAAAAGTGGTAAGGGATATGCAGAGTTTTGGAAGGAAGGGATTTGACCAAAACACTTTGTATCCATGTATGAAATTGTAAAAAAAAAAAATGATATTTTAAAGGGTTAAGCTCTTGACATATACAGAAAGTTCTATTTTTTTTAATCTTGACAGGCATGATGACAAACCAAGAAATATTCTAGTATACACAGAATTTTCATATTTACTTTTGGTAAAATCTAAGCTAGATCCAAATTTTATTGTTAGTCCTTGATAATATTTTTAAATGATTTTCTTAGATTATTTCTATACACATAGTCCATTTTAATGCTAAATTTCAGTGTAATGTGGGTGAGTAATCTTGAAGTAAGGGTCAGAGCACTGAACAGAAATGCTACCCATGTGTAACATCCTTCACCACACCAAGCACAGAGTGCTTAATTCTTTGCTAAGGATAAAAGCCTTTAGGCACACTTAATGAACACCTCTACAAAGTTTCTTTAACTGCAGTTATTCAAAAAGTCATGAAAGCCCATTTACTTACCTTCTGCCACAGAGTAGGAAGTCACTGGGTCCAGTACATTTCACAGCATTTGTAAATCATTGCAACTATGTGTGATGAATTACTTCAACACTGGAACTAAAGCTTGGCAGTTACTTTCATCACTATTTTAATATACATCACCAGGGCAACTTAGGGAAGGAAAGGCTTATTTTAGCTCACAAGTTTAATCAGAGAAAGCATGGCAGCCCTTATACCTGTGAAGGGCTGCTTATCCAAGACAGTAGAGTGTGAGGAGGCTTGCTCATATTTCAGTATGGTGGATCAGACATGGGGCAGTCTATAAACCTCAAGTCCATTTCTTTAGGCTCTGCATATGCTAACTTAGCCCCATGTCCAAAAGACCCCACAGCCCACTTAAAAATTGCTGGCAGTATATCAGACATAGCCTATATCACATGAGCCCTTGAAGGACACATCAAAGCAGAACATAAATTTCAACTTTGTTTATAAGCTTTTATTTTCTAATATACCATGCTTCTCATAAGAATAGCTAGTTCCTAGCCCTGCAGTAGTGGTGTATGCCTCTTGGGAGGCAGAGGTAGGTAGATCTCTGAGTTCAAAGCTAGCCAGGTCTAGGGAGTGAGTTCCAGGACAGCCAGGGCTACCTAGATAAATCCTTTCTCGGAAAAACAAGCAAAGCAAAGCAAAACAAAACAAAATAGCTAGTCCCACAGTTTACCTGAATACATTTAGTCAAGATAGTTAGGTGCTGCTGGAACCTCAACCACTTAAATAGCTCAATAGTCACAGAGAAGCCCATGAAGTTAAGCAGCAGAAAGCTTTTCTCTAACCGCTCCAGGTTCCTTTCACATCTGTGTGGATTCAGGCACTGCGGAGGGTGTGGAATTGAATGTCTCCACATTAATGCTACAAACACACTGAGGGTGAGTGAGACCAGAAATGAATGACCACATCTATCACTATAGGTTTCACACCCAGTTACTGGTTGACTAGAAGTAACAGAAGACGACAATTTGACTTTTCAACAAAAATCATTTTTGAATGCCAAGCTTACCAAAGGAAGGAAAGACAGCCTATTTCCCAAGTGGGATTTATCTTCCTGCAGGGCAGCAATTTTCACATCCACACAGTTTTCACATCCACACAACCCCTAATACGAAGCTGAAAGCATAGACAGTCCTCGCTTAAGAAAATTTACTTGAAATATTTTTGTAATAACTTCAGAACTTTAAAGACAAGCTAGGAGCAAAGTGGCTATCGCTACCGAGAGAATCACAGTAAGGTCGTTTGTAAGCATTTATCCCTATATTGCCTTACCGTTCATGGCAAGCTGAATGTTATACACCACATAGGATGTAGACACAGCAATTCTTTGACAAACTATTTTCTGAGGAAAACTTTGATAACAATGTGATTTCTATATTAATTTCTACTTTAACGATTGAAAAAAGTGAAAATAAGTGAGAGAAATTTTCTGAGTTCTGATAAGAGAACTTATTGTTTAGTAATTGAAGGTCTTTATAGATGGAGACCTGTGCAAGTAAAGAAAAACATCTGAAACTCCATAAATGTCAGGCAATGTGGTTATAAATTGATATCAATTTATATGAGTCAAGAATCAGTTTAGTATAAATTGCTTCAGATACAGCTGTTCCTGTTACACATAGCTGCTTCCAGAACTCAGAAAGTAATGAGACCTTTAGATTTAAAAATCACTTTAAAGCAATAAAAAGGCATTGGAAAGGAAATAATGTGTAATGGAACAATAGTTATATGGCTTTTCAAAAACAAAATATTGATGATTATATATTTGCATGCAGATATGGATGATAATACTATAATAATTGATGCATACACATAATGAATATATGTGCGTGAATATCCAATGATAATATATTTAAATGATGGCTAAATACAATATAGTATCTTCACATATGTGTGTATATGTGTGTGTGTGTGTGTGTGTGTGTGTGTGTGTGTGTGTGTGTGCACATTTTAAACTATGCTCTCTGTGTATGTTCTTGTATAAAAACTACTCCTCCTGCTTATTGGTTTTCATACAACTTAGGTAAAACCTACTAGTCATCTTTTAAGTTAGATTTCTTTTTTGGCTATTATTCTTTAGGACACCTAATTTTCCTACCTTTATCCTCATAAAGCTAGAGTCACACATTTACACCAGCATGCAGGTTTTTATAATCTTTAACATTCATTAAAAAAATTATTTCCTCTGAACCCTGGGCTTCTGTGACTCAGGTTCTCCACCAAGCTCTCCAAGTCCCTCTTTTATGTGTTCTCCAACTTTCCGTGAATTTTCTCTGAATAGTCATGAACACAACGTACTCTTTCCTTCATGAAAGTCACACATTTCCATTGATTGCATTTGAAACATAATTCAAAAACATAAGATACATTCAATATTATCTTTGAATAGAAATCAAATACTTCTTGTTTTGGAAAAATCTGAATTTTAGTTATTGGAAGAATATTATTGTAAAGATGGATTTTATATGAAATATCAGATATGAGCAAACCTGTAAATCCCCACTTTATCAACAAATGTTGGAGATATGTTTAACCAGGTCAGATCTTCTCCTAACACTGGAATTATTGAAGAGGTGGACTCAATTCAAATTTATGAACATATATTTCCACAAGACAAAAAAGTGTGAATAGGCCATTAGAAAGCAAGATACAGTCTGGGGAGATTGCTCAATGTGTAGAGCACTTCTGTGGTACTGTACAGTCTTGAACACAGATCCCCTGAACCACATAAAATTAAAAATGATAGTGCATGTCTCTGATACCATTGCTCCTCCAGCTTGATAGGAGGCACAGGCAGGTGAATCCCCAGAGGCTCCTGTGCCACCTAGTGTGGCATGCACAGAAGGAAACAGACATATCTAATGAGGTGGGAGACAAAGACAATCAGGTGAGCCATCCTTTGACTTCTACATGTGTACCATGGCACAAGTGTACCTGCACTTACACACATGAAAATACATATGTGCACACACACACACACACACACACACACACACACACACACACAGAGAGAGAGAGAGAGAGAGAGAGAGAGAGAGAGAGAGAGAGAGAGAGAGAGAGATTTAAAAAGAAAAAAGCAAGACAAAATGGAATGATACTACTCATACAGCCCTGAGATCTCCCTACATTCACATGAATGCTCCATCAGTAGGAGGAATTGCAACCACAGGTCATGAAGAACCCTTTAGTACAAGGGACCCAGAGTCATAGCCTCACAACCTTTCCTGGAAGTGGGCTGACAAAGGAACCACACCACTTCCAGTGACTATCTACCAGCCCAGGAGTGAAGTTTTAGCTCTGCTCTTATTACACAATGCTCTTCGTGTACTATTTCTTTTCATAGCATCAGGTCAGTGGACTACCACAAACTGTGACTCTTGGTATAACAATAAAAGCTTTGTAAATTAGAGGTGCAGCATGTAGAGAATCAGAATCACAGAAAACTATCATCTTGGCAACACCAATGATTTCAAGAAAGCATTTAACGTTAATTCTATTTCATTTTCTCATCATTTAAATTAGGTGAAGCCACACAGTAATTGACTTGTCTGCAAACAGTAACATTTTACCTAAAAGGAATTTTAATCTATGTCAAGGTACACATATTAGAACATAAGCCCCAGTCTACCCTGTCATCTCATCTGCTTTACTAAATAAATGTGTTTGCAGTATAGCCATGTCTGTGCCATGAAGCCTGTGGCTGCTTTCCCTGCTAGGCCTAAATTGAGAACTTGTTACAGAGGTTGCACAACCCTAAAAGTTCAAAGCATTTACCATCCAGCCCTCAACAGGAAATGTTTGCTGACCCACAAATCTATAAGACTCCACTCAGTTTCCTATCTCCATTCATTTCTATACACACCTTTAATGTGCCATCAGTAGCACAGCCCCCCACCCCAGTATTTATTTCTACATCCTCTGCTTTTGTCATTTAGAGGGCAGGTGCCTAAAAATCCATATTATCCACAAATGAGCCCCCTTCTTGAGTGGCTGGTGCACAGTCCCAGTTGTTATATACCCGAGTTATAACTGCCTGCATAACAAAATGGAATTAAAATGATATTTTCTACTAACCATTCACTATTTATTTAGCTGGTAATGCATTTGAGCTCTTAATATTATTCCTTGTATTCCAGGAGTTCCACTCAGTGCTTAGCTGTGGATCTCTGCATCTGCTTCCATCAGTTACTAAATGAAGGTTCTATGATGACAACTAGGGTAGTCATCAGTCTGATTACAGGGGAAGGCAGTTCAAGCACCCTCTCTACTATTGCTTGGAATCTTAGCTGGGTTCATCCTTATGGATTCCTGGGAATTTCCCTAGCACTAGGTTTCTTCCAGACCCCATAATGGCTCCCTCTGTCAAGATATCTCTTTCCTTGCCCTCCATCTCTGTGGAGGAGGGATTATATGAGCAAAGGGGTCAAGATCATGATGGGGAAATCCACAGAGACAGCTGAACTGAGCTAGTTGGAGCTCACTGACTCTAGACTGACAGCTGGGGAACCTGTACGGGACAAAACTAGGCCCTCTGAATGAGGGTGACAGTTGTGTGGATTGGGCACTATGTGGGGCCACTGCAGTGGGACCAGGATTTACCCCTAGTGCATAAACTGGCTTTTTGGAGTCCATTCCCTGTGAAGGGATACCTTGCTCAGTCTTGATGGTGTGGGGGCCTTGGTGCTGCCTCAATTTGCTTTGCCAGACTTTGTTGACTCACCATGGGAGGAGGCCTTACCCTCTCTGAGGAGTGGATGGGGGTGGGGGGTGGGGGAGTGGGGGGGGGTGAGTGGGATGAGGGGAAGGAGGGGAACTGTGTTTGGTATGTAAAACAGAAGAACAATTTTTAAATTAAAAAAGTATTATTTCTTGTAAAACATTCTTATCAACACCCAAATGCAATAATAACAACTTTGAGTTCTCATTGAGAATTAAACGACTAATACTAGCGTTTTCTTTTTTTTTTTTTTTTTTTTTTTTGGTTTTTCGAGACAGGGTTTCTCTGTGTAGCTTTGCGCCTTTCCTGGAACACGCTTTGGGGACCAGGCTGGCCTCGAACTCACAGAGATCTGCCTGCCTCTGCCTCCCAAGTACTGGGATTAAAGGCATGCGCCACCACCGCCCAGCCTAACACTAGCTTCTTAAAACTGCCAAGTATACAATAAACATCCAAAGGACATTTTCTTAATAAACAAGTAAATTAAAAGAAAGAGTGAATAATTCCCAAAGAAAATTTGACTTTATCAGTTACTCAGATTAAATTCTCAACTCAACCTGTTGTTTCGTGTATCTTGTATACTCACAATCAAGTTTTCTGATAGCTAAGTTGTTAACTTCCTGGAACTGAGTCTCTAGACTTTTCTCTCTTAGTAACTGCCTCTTTTTCCATTTTCCTAGAAAAGCTCATCTTCTAGTTTGCTTCTCTGTTTCTGTGAAAAACTCTGACCAGAAGCAACTTGAGGGAGGCAAGGGTTTGATGCACATTACTCTTTACAGTCCTTCACTGGGAAGCCAAGGCAGGAACTCAAGGCAAGAGACCACAGGGAAGCAACGCTTACTGTTTGCTTCATTACCTTTCTTCTATCCCAGATCCCATCGCCCGGGGATGTTACTGCACACTGAGAGCTGGGCATTCCTATACCAGTTAGCAATCAAGAAAATGCCCCACAGATATGCCCACAGGCTAGTCAAGTGCCAGCAATTTTTAAATTGTGATTCCCTGTCCCTAGGCATATTTAGACTTAAGTTGACAAAATAACCAGTGCAGATAGCTGCATGTGTGCCACGATTTCCACAGTACCTCGTAACAGAAATCTATACTACCTGAAGAACAGAGCTTAACCTCTTCACAACAGATATATAAAGTCGTTAATAAGTAGACAAATGAATTGATGTGCTTCTCAAAAGAATTACAAATGACAAGTAAATACACACACACACACACACACACACACACACACACACACACACACAAAATTCAATATCCTTAGCCATAAGGGAAGTAAAAATCAAAATTGCATTGAAATTCTTCCTCAAACCACTCAGAATCATGATCTTTGAGAATACAAGAATAATATATGGAGGATATATAAAACTAAGAACTCTTATATGGCATAGTTAGGAATGTAAATTTGTGTAGCCAATATGGAGATCAGCATGGAAGTTCCTTTAAAAACTGACCATATGTTTCAGCCTTCCCACTCCTTGATATAAACTCCAAGAAATCAAGGTCAGCAAGCAATAATGCTATCTGCATCCCCATGTTCATTGTGACTTCATTCCCAACAGCCCAGCTTTGGCACCAGTATAGGCAGGCCACATCCATAGTGATCAGTTAGCAGGCTGGCAAATTACAACATGGACCTGTAACTGGGCAAAACAAGAAAGAAAACCCGCCTTTATTTACTACCTCCTTCATGTCAAAGTTCTGTGAAGATGCTTTCTTCATTGATGTTCTCAAATCTTTACCAAACATAGGACTGATATTTTACTACTGGAAATTTCCATCTTTTTTTTTTTTTTTTTGTCTTTTTTTGAGACAGGGTTTCCTTGTGTTATAGCTCTGGCTGTCCTGGAATTCACTCTTTAGACCAGGCTGGTTTCAAACTCACAGAGATCCACCTGCCTCTGCCTCCCAAGTACTGAGGGCTGAGATTAAAGGTGTATACCACCACTGCCTGGTGAAAATTCCATTTTATAAACCAACGCTAGGGACTGGGAGGATGGCTCAGCAGTCAAGGACACACACTGCTCTTATGGAGATCCTGAGTTTGGTTTGCAGCATCTGTCAGACAGCTCATAACTACCTGTAAGTTCTGCTCCAGAGGATCCAATGGCTCTGAGTGTCCCTGCACACAGGTGCACGTATGCATACAGACATAAACAGATTTAAATAAAATGTAAAAATATAAATATAAAACAAGAATATTTCCCTTGAAGCTTAGGGAAATTAGTAATACTTCAGTGAGTAGTAAGCAAAGCTGAGAACCAAGCACAGCTCTGACGCATATGACCACTTCCTTCCTCTTAGACTACAGATCTTCACTGCCATTTCACACACACACACACACACACACACACACACACACACACACACACACGTGTGCATGCCAACTGTACACCTATAAAATTTCAGCAAATAACAGGAGACAAAATAGAACAGTTTGTTTATATCATTCCTGTGAAAATTATTTAGTGTATACAATATGATCACTGCTCCTGGTAATTCTTATTTTGAGAAACTTTGTGATTGGAGAAGGTTGATTTGGATCCCCTATGAACTTTTTAGAAATGTGGAATGTGTCTGACTTCACCCTATATTTGTGGAATCAGCAATCAACATTAGATAACCTCCTGTCACTTAATATATATTAATATTGATGATAACTTAGCCCAAGTCAATGAAATGATTTCTAATGATATTATCCTACACTCATATATCAGTGCCTAACCCAGTCACCATCAGAGAGGCTTCCTCTGGCAGCTTATGGAAGCAGATGCAGAGATCAGAGCTCAGGAAACCCCACAGAAGATGGAGAGGAAGGATTGTAGGGGATGAGGACACCATGAAAACATGAGCCACAGAATCAACTAAGCAAGGCTCAGAGGGGCTCACAGAGACTGAAGTGGAAATCATAGAGCTTACATGGGTCTGCACTAGATCCTCTGCATAGTTTTTAAGGTTCCACATGCAATATAAAAGATGTTACATTTGTCCTTCAGAGCCTGGCTCATTTTGTTTAATAAAATTATCTCCAGAGTTTTATACACTTTCCTACAACTACAATTTCGTTTTGTCTTACAATAATAAATATATGCTTTGGACTCCAAACTGAATGCAAATTCATGCCCAGTGTAATTTACCATCTAAATACACATGAGGTAAAATCCTAATGCTTTCAATACAAAAGAATCTAATTATTTAAGAATATATGAATAATTTTTATGACATTAAGTTCTCACAGGTTTCCAAGACAGGCATCATCCTTGACACCATAGGATGTACATTCTAGGAAGAACAGACAATAGCTAATTTAACTTTAAAACATTATGATCATACAAAATAGTAGACTGCACTATATTTTCAAATGTTTTGAATGTACTCTGACTGCATTCCATGCCCCTCCCACTGTCCTGCATTGAACTACCTCTTCATGTGGCCCTCTCTTATCCTTGAAGTAAGTTCTCCTCCATTTTCCTACCTTATTTCTAAGCCTAAGTTCCACATACAAGAAAAAACACCTGGTAGTTGTTTTTCTGAGTTTGTCTTATTTGACTTAACATGGTGATCTATAATTTGATTCATTTGCCTACAAATAGCATAGTTCTGCTTTAGGGAACTGAATAATACTCTATTTTCTATGTATACTGTATTTTCTTCCTCCAGTCATCTGATAATAGGCAGATAAACTGGTTTCTTTCCTTGGCTGTTATAAACAATGCAGAAATAAACACAATATGTGCAGTTAACTCTGTGGTAAATTTGCTTAGATTCCCTCAGATACAAACCCAGAGCCTCTAGACTGTTTGTATGTAGCTGTGATAACACACAACTCCAAGAATGAGTAAGACTCCTTACCACATATCCTCACCAGCATGCACTATTGTTTGTTTTGTTGATGATAGCCATTCTGATTGGAGACAGTTTTATGTTTCCCTGGTAGGTGATGATGTTGAACATGTTTTCCATAGCTTGTTTTTGCTATTTGTATTTCTTGAGAGCTGTCTGTTGTCCATGTATTGATTAGATTTTTGTATTTTTTGAGTATTTTATAAACTGTATTTATTAAACCCATTACATGAATAGATGACAGATATTTTCTCTTTCTGGAAGAGAAGAAATGTCTTAACTCTGAATTTTCATTTTGAGTTTGAAAACTTTGTAAATTTTAAGCATTAACATTTTTCTAATTTTTCTATGTGCTGAGTTCTTGGATCCATAATCAAAAAATTATTTCCCGTGGCTATATAACATCAAGTTTCCTCCATTTCCTCTAGCAGTTTCAGAGATTTGGGTCTCAGGTGGAGGACTTTGACACATTTTAAGATGATTTTTGTTAGAGAGTAAAAAATATAGTTTCTGTTTTTCCATATGTAGGTACCCTGTTTTCTCAGCACCATTGGTTGAAGAAACCATTTATTCTCCAAATTATCTTTTAGACCTCCTCTTAGTTTTATTTCTGTGTCTATGATAAAATGTCCTGGTCAAAAGCAACTTAGCGAGGAAAGGTTTGATTTTGTGCATTATTCTAAGGTCCTGTCCATCACTGCAGAAAAACCAGGTGCCCTCTGAGACTCCTTGTGAGTTCACATCACAGTCAAGAGCAGAAAGAAATGAGCATGCATCCTTGCTCACTTGCTTCCTTCAACTTCTCTTATGAAATTCAGAACCCCGTGTCTAACGTATGGTGCTGCCGACAGTAGGCTGGGTCTTCCTACATCAATTAACAATGAGGACAGTTCCCCACAGACATGAGAAAGACAAAAATAATAGTAAATGCAAGAAATGAAAGGAGAAAAGAAAATGTGAAAAGTAACAAACAAGCCTAAATAAAAGAAAAAAAGAGAAGTAAAGGAAGAGAATGTGAGAAAGAAGAAATTAGCAAGAGACAGAATCACAAAATAAAAAAATATAAAATAAAAATAGATGATGATAAGGAAAGGGATAACAACAGAAACACAGGTTTTCAAAATGTATTTCAAAACAATATTAAAATGTATAGAGTTTTTGGTTAAGACTGAGAACTGAGGAAATTCTGTTCCACCTACTCTAAAATAGGAATTTTCCAGGTCTGAGAGCCAGAGGTAGAAAGAGGAGTGCACCATGTCTGGAGTCTTTTACAGTCCCATTCTGTTCCCACGGTACTTGCTGCTGCTGCTGAACGTAAACTGTTCTGACACTCAGTTGGCCAAGGGGCCATCTTCAATTTTTCCGCCACACTTACCTTCCAAGTGTCTTTTCTCTGTGCATTTGAAGTTGTTTTGGCTTCTGTCCTTATTGATTTGTTTGGCCTTTGGGAAGGGCTTCTTTCTCACTCTAGAGACCTATCTTAGTTTGTGCACTCATGGGTGACAACTATTCAAGCTGAGGCTAGTACCCTGGTGCACTGGATATGAGGGGAAAAAACAGAGCAAAGATCTGCTCTGGAGGGCAAGGTCTGAAGCAACGACCTGCATTGAGCTGGTCTTTGCTCCTTGGGGTCCTTCCTAGCAAACCACCCTGTAGAGGGAGGTGGCTGCAGAAATCAGACAATTCACAGAGGTTAAGTTTAGAGCTCTTAGATCTGCCCAGCAGCAAGGTATCCAGGGCAGAAGGCAGTTCTGAATATCCCACAGTCAGCTGGCCACAGGCCCAAGGTTCTTAGTCTCCAGTTAGCAAGTCATGGAACTCACTCTTTCCCACAGTGGAGTGGCCGCTGTTTGCCTTTCCTTTCATAGCCAAAGTCCTGCTTCCCTCACACATGTTGATCCCTAACCAGTTCCTTACACTATCATTTCCCCAGGCTGCTCTCTTTGGAATCCTATTGCAATGGTCTGGCAGTGGAAATGGAACCCTTGCTTCTTCCCTCACATTTCTGAGCATGCAAAACTCACTTGAGTTCCTAGTCCCGTTCTCTTTGTGTTTATAGAATTTTATTTATAAGCCAGGCTCTCTGTAAAATTGTCTTTAGTGATTGTTCAGCTGAGATGAAAAAGAAAAGGACAGATTTTAGGCTCAAATAAATATTCTTTTCCTTCTCTAAGAACATTTGACTATAATACAAATAATGTCATACCTTTTCAAAGGAAAGGACACCCAGCTCATCCCAGACACTGTGCTGGGAAATCTCCCTTGGCTCCACTTGCAAGTGTTTTCATAACCATCTTGCCAAGGTACATTTATAGAGCTTTTGTCTACAATATTATGTGAATTTTATACATTTATCATTTCATTTTATCCCAGGCCTTTATAAGCTTACAAATTATTATTCTGTTACAACCAAAAGACTGAGGTTTTGTGAACGTAAATAAGTATAATCAACAACTAAAGGCCAGTTAGGTTATAAAATTTTAATTTTAACACAGACAGTGGATACCTGACCCTAATCATTGTTTGCTTATTATTTTGCTTGGAAACTCCCAGAGGTCATATATAAAGCCAAAGAAAAATAACTCATCCTATTCTCCTATACCAAGGACACAATAAGTACATTTTATTCTGGTCAGGAAAAACAAGAGAGACTTCAAGTATGTAAGGTCCTGATACAAGTGCTGCTTTCAGAAGATAAACGAATTTTCCATACTTTTACCAGAGTTCCACTCTATCATAATAATTCTCTTTTATTCTATTAATGTTTACCATCTGTCAGATGCTGTTAATAGTCTGGTGAGACAACACAAAGCTATTTGAAGAGCCGACCACATGAGATTTCTCATACAAATTATAATGACTGCCAATACAGGTGATGTTGAAGTACAGAGAAAGATTACTCATGTTCAAGGTAAGGCACTTCTAAAATGAGTGGATCACACGACAGCACTTGTAGACCATCTCAGATGTAATAGTTTATCATCTGGATTCTAAGATACAGCCTGAAATCACATGGTTTGGACATAATATATTCGTTAATGTTTTAACTATTCATTTTAAACAATGAACTTAAATTTATCATGGCTGTCCTATTTTAAGATAGCCTTGGAAAAAAAGTTCTACTATTCATGAGAAAATCTACCACTGGTGGTGCTGGAACACAATTATTTCAGGTCAAACCCCAGCAGGGAAATCAGATTTCTTTCTTTAAGGTTTGATCTATGTAGTTCTAAAGTCAAAAGGCCTCACTGAAGAGAGTAAACTGCCCTTGATCCAAGCTTCCAAGGAAGAGAAAGAAAGTAGATTCTGAGTTGATTTAAAGAAAGGCAAGCTAATGCTGGACAAATCTTGCAGCTGCAAACAGGGCACAGAACCTGATGCCTTTCACTGCTCAACAAAATAAAACTCCAAGTTGAAATCTAAAAATAGATTCCACAACTTGGCCATGTCACACAAAGGTTAGGATAAATTGTTGAGAATTTAAACAGACATGATTGTTTTGTTTTCTGTGGAGTCGCAGGAGAATGAGGATTACAAAATAAGATCTAAGCCATGAAGGTTAAAGGGAACAAAACTTCTAAGACCACATTCATTGCATTATACAGTATTCCAAATATCAGCCTTCAGATTTGCATGTAAGGAAATACAATTTCAAATCATATCTTTATAACTCTGTCACCACTCAAGTAACTACCCACCCACAGCTTGGCATTCAGTGTGATTACATTGTCTTGTTTCATCTGAAATTAATAAATGAATTCCAGCAGAAGTTTCAGAAGCATGTAAGAAATCTACACAAGGTTGATATTTTCTTTACCTAACATACGACAATGTGGAGCACATATTGACAAAAAATGCAGCCAGTTATTTAATGGGATGTGATAATATAAAACTCATGGTTTTTTTTGAATTTATTTTATTTTATTTTACAATATAATTCAACTTTACATATCAGCCATAGATCCCCCCCTTATCCCTCCTGCCACCCCGCCCCCCTCTCCCTGGCCCACCCCCCATTTCCATCTCCTCCAGGGCAAAGACTCCCCCGAGGATTGAGATCAACCTGGTGGACTCAGCCCAGGCAGGTCTAGTCCCCTCCTCCCAGGCTGAGCCAAGGGTCTCTACTAAGCCCCAGGTTTCAAACAGCCAATTCATGCACTGAGCACAGGACCCGGTCCAGCTGCCTGGATGCCTCCTAAACAGATCAAGCCAATCAACTGTCTCACCCATTCAGAGGGCCTGATCCAAAACTCATGCCTTTTAAAGAAGGTAATATGATGGTCTGCATTTATGTACCCAGTAGTTCTCATGTTTACATTCTCAACCATTATCTCAGAATGCATCTATATTAGAAGAAATTAACGTTGAGAATAAGTTAAAGTGAAGCTATTCAGTTGGGTCTCAATTCTAAATGGATGATGGATATTCTTCTCAGAAGGAATCAGGATTCAGATACCTGCTGTGATAAGACTATCTTGTGCAGACACAGGAGAAGGCAGCCACGTGAACACCAAATTAAGAGGATTCCTAAATTCTAGTTTTATTTCCGTTGTCGTGATAAAAACACCCTCATCAAATGGCAACACAGAGAAGGAAAGTATTTATTTGGCCTACAATGCCAAGATATGGTTCATCACTGAGGGGATTTCAAGACAGAGGCTCTAGCAGCCAATCATACCACATCCACAGCCAAGCAGTGAGAGGTTTGCATGCATCCATGCTGCCCATGTGCTGCTGCTGCTGCTGCTCAGCTAACTTTCTTCATTTTAACCCAGTAACTGGCTGAGATCATAGAATGTTGCTGTGTACATTCATAGTGGGTCTTCCTACCTGTCCTTATTTGCTTTCTATTGTGATAACAAATCATGACCAAAAGCAACTTAGAGAGGAAAAGCTTTATTTGGTTAACACTCCCACATCATGCACCATCATTGAGAAGAGCCAGGGCAAGAACTGAAGCAGAGCTCATGTTAGACTGCTCCTTACTGACTTGCTCCTCATGGCTTGCTCAACATGCTTTCTTATACACCCCAGGACCATCTTCCCAGGGATGACACCGCCCACAGTGATCTGGACTCTTCCTTCAATACCAAGCATTCACAAGAAATGAAAGCCAATCTGATAGAAGTGTTTTCTCAGATGATTTTCTCTCTTTTCATATGACTCTTATGTCAAGTTGACAAATTAACTAGCAGAAGATCTCAATTAAAATCAAGACAATGCCCCCCCAAAAAAAAAGTTACCACAGGCCAACATCATCATAATAATTCCTCAATTGAGATTCCCTTTTCAGGTGATTATAGGTTGGAGCAAGTTGACATTGAAAACTAACATTCACAATAGCACACTTCTGACTTACAGAATGGTGAGAAGTCTCTTTGTTTATGTCGCCTAGTCTGTGCTCTTGTTTATAATGACCTTCACAACCATCAAAAACACATCGTGTGGATAAAGGCAAGCAGCAAGCAGCATAGCTACACATGGTGATGCATCCAGGAAAGCAGGAGAGCAACTACAACCAGAGCTAATGCTAATTGCTACTCATGATCTAAGCAATTAACCCCACTAGCTTTATTTACGTAATTAGTCTACATTTGCTTACAAATCCAAAGTTTATGTTCCCTCCTCTGGCCTGTACATTTCTCAGGCATAAACCTAATCATTGTCAGCGTTAATATGCAGAACCCAGAGAGGAACCTGACAATTACCTAGATGCTGCAGGATTAAGCTGAACCTGTGACCCGAAGAGCCATGCCATAGAACTCTGTTTGTGGCAAAGAAGAAGCGCCAAGTTGACACTGGGCCAATAGAACATGACTGACTTTTTAATATTCACTGCCACAATGTGAATAATACTGATCCCCTGTTTTGAAAAAAATCAAGATTTTCTTCAGTGTTGGAAGAGTTACATGTTTTAGTGCTCACTCATCCTCCAGATAACTTCCCACTTGACTTCAATGGTAGACTGGTGGTACTGGGGATACTGGCTCTGCCTTCCGGACACATACTGACCATTTACTCACAGATGAGAAATAAGCAGGATAGTACAATTGAAGGTATTTTGTAAAGCATTTTTTATGAGATTTGACATTTCTGGGACCAAACCCAATGTTTTACCATTTCTGGCAAGTATTTGTTAAAAACTGGAAGGCATGCATGATCAAAGATAAAAGACAGATAATGGACATGCTGCACTGGAAATCAAGTGAACACGCGAGTTTTCTTCCAAATCCCACAGCAATGTTCAGGCCCAGCTACAACTGTGGGAATGAAGTCCAAAAGTTCTCTGAGAATAACTTCTATAATTTCCTAGGCATTGTTTCATTTTTTCTTCTAATTCTTCCAACCACAGAGTAGGATATCAACCTTCCTGGGAACCTCCCATAAAACTATAAGCTATAAGCAAAAGAATATCAAACAAAGATCAAAAATGCCTGCATTTATATGAAATATGAAATACAGCATGCCTGTGATATAAGCAAGAGTGTATTCACTCTATACTCAGAGTTTAGTTCAGTCACTCTGAATATAACCTCTAAAATTTTCTTCCTGTCCTATAAAACCTCAATGCCCAAATCCATGGTGTCTAATTCATCTGTGTCATTTACCCAGGACTCTATACCACTCTTTTTACATCCAAATTAGCTTGTCCTAGTTATGGGTTAGAGCAGAAAAAAAACCACAATATTTTACCATACTTATGGCAGCTGTTTATAATTATGTTGAGTCTTGCATCATTTTAAGATATTTTTTTACACCTGAATGTGACAGTACTTTTTAAAGATTTATTTCTCTTTATTATATATGTGTGAGTGCTTTGCTTGAGTTTATGTAGGTGTACCATGTGTACACCCAGTGCCTGCAGAACACAAAAGAGGGCACCAGGTCCCCTGGGACAGGAGTTAGTTACAGATGGTTATGAGCCATCACGTGGGTGCTGGGAACCAAACACAGCTCCTTTGTAAGAGTAGCAATTGTCCTAACCACTGAGCCATCTCCCCAGCCCCATGATAGTATTTTTTGTAACAAAAACTTAGATAACAAAATATGTCAGCTAAAAATATCCTTTTGCAACTTACTCCTTCAGACTGGCATTTTAAGTGCATAACTACCTTGAACTCAGAGTTTGAGGTGATAGCTTCATACAAAATACACACACACACACACACACACACACACGCACGCACGCACGCACGCACGCACGCACGCACACACGCACATATGCAGACACACACATGCACGAACATAAAATCATTCATCACAGGATGCTATTTGTTTTCATCTTACATTGATTTAGACACTCCCATAAGGCCACATCAGTTGCTTGAAATCCCATATCCACAATCATCTCCACAAATTCCATAGCCTCACTTCTTTCTGGGTCAGCACATCCTCAAATCCACAGTGCCACAATGGCATCAGCAGAAAGCAATTATCATTATTTCTCTCAACTCCATGTGTATCTATAATTATCTCAAAATATAAAGGTTAATTTAAAAAAGTAATTAGTCTGATAAAATAACCACTTAGGTTATAAAGCAGGACTGCAAAGCAGCCAGAATTGCCTGTGTTTGCCGTGGAAACAGGAATTTCAGCTTAGCTAAATGAACACATTCCATGCTAATCACACTCACTTGTACCGCATCAGTCTATGAAAATTGGTGCAATATCATACAGCTTAGCTTTGTCCTTAGATCCCTCCTCACTTAGACATTTCTGGAAGATTCTATATTTCCAAACTGAGCAGGTTGTACAAGGATACTTGAATACAAATACCTCAAATTAGAATTTATGGCAAATAATTGTGTAATTACAAAACTTAACAAGCACAATTACTATACTGCAGTAACTTATCTAAACTAAAAAAAATTACTTCACTATTTTCCAAATTCTAGCATGTCATAAATCTGATTCAGATTCATCAAACAATCTGAAGTATAAGTAGGCTTACTGCCACAATTACATTGCTTCAAATTCAGGCAAGAATTTCAGTTAGTGAAACTCAATGTGAAGAAGGACATATAGTGGTACTTTACATATAGATCAAGTTTCCTAGCATGAAGCGCCTTTCCCATGAACTCCTGCATCTCCAGATAGTTTCCAAGTAACACAATGACCACGGGCTGCTCAGGCTTCACGGTGTGAGAGCCTGAAATGCTTCTTCTTCCTGCCAGGTGAATAAGGTAACTGAAAAATCAGCTTGAGTATGCATGATAGATTTAAGCCAGATTTCTTCCCAAATATATAGAGAGAATGCTGCTGACCTGAAGAGAATAATTAGCCAGTACTCTCCTGACTTTCTTCCACTTGCAAGATAGATCTCTCTTGTAATTCCAAATGGGAAGATTGCAAAACCTTACTTTCCCTGGCATCTATAAAAGTGAAGAAAATGATAAAATTAGTTTCCTGCTTAAAATTCTCTGAAGGAAGGCTCTTCTATACTCTGGCTAATACACTTGCAAACACGTTCCCCAAAGTACTCTGCAATGTTAGACAGAGTTCAAGTCCATCTGAGCTAGAAGAGTCCTGTTTTCAATAGTTGTGATTTCTATTCTGGTGTGTGATTTGGTGTGACTCAGTTCTGCATTATCCAAGGGGAAATGTGAGTTCACAGCCCAGGTGGAAAGTTTTATTAAGATTAATGAGTCTCAAATGAAGTCTTTTACTGTTGGATTTATGTAACACATTTTACTAGAGTAACTTCCTCTAGTTATGATCAGGGTGACACAACCATGTACATCAGTAAACAAATAACTATACATAGTCGCAAGAAACACCCAACTCAAGATCCCATCATTTTCTGCTCACATCCAGTTGTTAATCATATGGGGGACATGGGTAGTTTTCAAAAAACCACTAGCAAACATTTTCTGTTAAAGTCCCCCTTTCCTTTAGATAACACAACAGTTTTATTTAATTTTAAAGTCTGTCATCTTTTCCAGATTGTTAAGGTTCACTCCTATATGTGCTAATATTTTAGTTGCCTATTTGGTTAGAAAATCACCCCCTTCTCTGCTGGCTATGGACTTTACATAATAGAGTGTGAGGCCTCAGCCATTTTATAGCACCTGTTCCATACGGCTTTGTGTTCTACTGGAGATGAGGTAAGAAGATGGGACAGTAAAGAGAGTTCCTCCTGGGCTAGCCCACAGAGACTTGTCTGTCTTCTCCTATGACTATGTGTTCCTTGAACAGTAAGCCCAAGGTGCATCCATAATTTCCTTCCCACTGATTTCTTCCCTGAGCATGTAGGGTGATGGTGTTTAGTCTTCACTCTTACCAACCCCAAGCAGGTTTCTGCTGCAAAGTGCTCACACCTCAGCCTTGTCACAGTGTCCTGCTACTTGACACGCCTTCTCCACTGGAAGTCCCTATCTATGGAAACAGGGCTGCCCACTCATTTGTGCCACACCAGCAGGACAAATGCAGGCTCAGCTCCCTCTTTCTCCAAATCCCACCATGATGCCTGAATCACATCCCCATCTAAGTAGTATTGGGTTGTCACCCAGGTCAGAGCTCAGAAAATGTCATACCCAGGGTGATTGGTCCTCCTGACTTAGAGTTGCAGACTCTGTATTATATATTTAGTAATCCATATTTTCTTCACACACAACAAGTACAGAGGACATGCCCAGTGTGCATTCGCATCTTGGCACAATTGCTTTCTGTATGCCAGATCTTGACAACAAACAATAGAAGATGGTGACTGAACAAATATCTCCATACTACAGCACCATCCTATTCCTTGTGGATGACATACTACATCAATTTAGTCTCTACTTTATAATCATGCCGTCCAAAATGACCCCCTGCATCCTTTGCAGTGATTTAATATGCATATGTTGGCCCTTCTGTAGCCTGTTCTTTAAGTCTTTAAGTCTGAGGTAAACTTGCCACCCATTCACACAATATATCTTCATGTCAGCTGGGCAAAGAAACTAATACTTGGTGAAACGGCAAACATTTCATTTCCAAGCCTCCTACTTTTCCTGTTCAGATGCTCTATACCAGCCTGATACAGCTCTTACCCCCACCATCACTACATTTGACACTCCTCATTTCAATGTTATTTTCCTTATTACCTAACAAGAATTCCATAGACAATCATTCTAAAAACTATGCATACACACATTCAACTCCTTTGACATTTTTCTTCTTTATCTTCCTTCCCTACTGACTAAACCATAACTCTGCCCAATCTGTTGAGCTACCTCCCTCTCCCTAACCCTCACCCTCATCCAATGACTATGGAAAGAGAAACAGCTATGCTGACTTGTGGAATTTCCTACCGCTTGACTGAAAACCAGCTCCTCCTGTCCTTCCATTCCTCTGTGTTTTACCTTGGTAATGATGGGCAAGAAATGTAAATTCTTTATTCAACTCTCTTCAATTTCTTCTTCTGTAAGATGGAGAAAATCATAGTACCTATCTTCAAAAGATCCTGCAAGCATTGGATGAGCTTCTACATGTAATGCCTGGCAATTACCAAAGCTTGAAAGATGTTGGCTAGTATTAAAAACATGGTTTTGTGCTTTACAAACACAAACTTGATCCAAAAGATACAATAAAACAACATAAAAATTTAATTAGCCCTGAAATATATCAGAGATGCTAATCTGAAGTAAATGAACAATTTGTTTGTGCAAATCCTTCAGGAATGATTTGGTTATCACGGTTTTGACAAAGCAACAATACCCATTAGGCTGCTGTCTTCCAAATGATGTTTTGTTTATTACTTCTTGCTGAGGCCCGTGGGAGTATACAGTAGGTGACAACTAGTGTTTGACAATTCAACCCACCAGATGTAAAACTCCCCGATGGGTAGCCTCACCTGGCAAAGCCATGGGGTCACTGGCTGTGGAAACCCATTGTTTTCTGTCTGTAACTTTCTCAAGAGCCACTGCTATGCCTCCCTAATAAGAACAGCAATGGGGTGCTTTCCACAACCCTTTCGTAGTGTGTTTTACATCTCTGGGCACACATTTAGCTGTGGATTTCTGTTTAAGCTGTATAATTCTGATGAATATAAATATTACCCGAATATTCTTCTTTACCGACACAGGAAAGTAATAGTATTCTTGTCTCAAAGACAGCCGTCTACACATTTTGTAAAGACCTTAGAACTAGTCCAAAACAGACTAACCTGCCCTATAGAAGAGACACAAAGACTAATTCACAGGTGTTGTTGCTGCTAAGTCAAGACCAGGATGTTTACATCAAGACATAGTCTTCTTGCAGTAGTTCCCTTTCTGCACGTGCCCTGATCACTCAAGGTTCAGCCAATTGTTACTGTCTGGACCCCTCACCAACTTAGAGCTATGTGCATGGGTCAATGTGACATTACTAGCCTAAGAGAAACTACATGACTTCTTGTGCTTTGAGAATGGGTAGGGCCCTGAAAATGTAACTTATGATTGTCCAGAGTTTGGTTGTGAGGGAACAGCAGCGGTGGTATGTGGAGAGACGGCTGTGTAGAGCTATGTGAACGCTGCTGCAGAATGTGAGTGAAGTGTGTGTGTGTGTGTGTGTGTGTGTGTGTGTGTGTGTGTGTGTGTGTGCTGAGTGAGAGATGAAGAAGAACCATGAGACAAGTGTGATGGAGTCAGTGGGTGAAAGAGTGAGTAAAAAGTACGTGAATAATCTAAAAGAAGCGTGTGTGTGAGTGTGTGTGAGAGAGAGCTGTGTGAAAGAGCTGCTGCTATGTAGAGGAGCTATGCCTAGGAACTGTGTAGAGCACTGTATGGTGAGAGATCTATGTAAATGAGAAGTTTAGTTGTGACTGTGTGGAGATTTGTAACTGTGTGGAAACAAGGAAGGTGAAGCTGTGTAGAAAAGAGATGTAGAAGAGAAATGTATATAAAAGAAAGATATGTAGACATGTGAAAAGATGTATGTATGTAAAGATATGTAGCTGTATGCAGCAGTGTGGAGATAATGTAGCTGTGTGGAGACAGAAAGAGTCAGAGACCATTCTAAAGATGAAGTAAAGGAGAAAGTTAACTTCAGAAAGCATGTGTGTTTCCTTATTTCATAGATAAATTAAAACTTATTCCTAGTTACCCTCAGATAAAAACGTTTTTCATCCCTCTCTACTCTGAAGTATTCCTTTTATTACCCTGAGCAGATCATGGGAGCTGGTCTCTCATGGTTGGCAATAACATTTATCCATAACTACAACTTAAAAAATGCATCATGGTATATAGAAAGGTAAAGATGATATATACTCACTTATACATGGATATTAGCTGTTAAGTAAAGAATAATCACACTACAACCCACAGACCCAGAGAGAGAAGTTAAATGAAGAGGAGAGGTCTAGAGGGGAAGAAGCATGGATTCCCCTGGGAAGGTAGAATAGATTTTATGAGTGGACTGGGTGAGAGTGTGGATGGGAACAAATGGGATCAGGTTGGGGAGGGAGGGGTGACGGTAGAGAGTGTGGGGAGAGACTACTGGATTAAGTGGGCATTTAGGGGGTGATGTGTAAATGCAATGCAGTAGAAGCTTTCTGGAACCTATGAGGGTGACCCTAGCAAGGACTCCTAGTAATGGAGGACATGAAGCCTGAGCCTGCTGTCTTCTGTAACCAGACTAGGCTTCCTGTGGTGAGAATGGGACACCAACCCAGCCACAAAGCCTTTGACCTACAATCTATCCTGCCTGCAAGATGCACTGGGGCAAAGGTGGCTCCGAGCTGGTGGGAGTGGCGAACCTATGAGTGGCCTAACTTGAAGCCATGCCATGAGAGGGAGCCCATACCCAACACCGCCTGCGATGCCAGGATCCAGAAGCTGGACGGCTCAGAGACCTAGGATTGAACCAAACGTGACTGATAAAAAAAAGTCAACAAAATGATTCCTAATGATATTCTGCTCTACCCATAGACAAGTGCCTAACCCAATCATCATGGGAGAAGCTTCCTCCAGCAGCTGATGGGAGCAGACACAGAAACGCACAGACAAACATTAGGCAGAGTTCAGAGAACCCCACAGAAGATGGGGAGGAAGAATTGTAGGAGCCAGAGGGGTCAAGGACACCAAGAGACCATAGTTCACAAAATCAACTAAGCAGGGCTCATGGGGCCTCACCGAGACTGAAGCAGCAAGCACAGAGCCTGCATGGGTCTGTATTAGACCCTCTGCATACATGCTGTGGTTGTTTATCTGGGGTTTTTGGTGGACTCATAGTAATGAGAGTGAGGGGTCTTCCTGACATTTTTGCTTACTAGTGGGACCGTTTTCCTGCTACTGAATTACCTTGTCCAGCCTTGCTTGACATGACGGTTTATGCCTAGCCTTTTTACATCTTCTTATGCTGTGTTCAGTTGGTATCACTGGGAGGACTGATTGTTCCTGATGGGAAACAGAGGAGCAATGAATCTGGGGGAGTGGGGAGGTGGAGAGGACTGGAAGGAAGGGAGAGGGAAGAGGCTGTGGTCAGGATGTATTGTATGGCAGAAGAATGAATTTAAATAAAAATACACCAGGAAAACCCACAATCAGTTGTTCCTACTATGCATGATAATATTAACAACTGAAGTGTAAATTGTATTCTAAACTGATGCTGCTCAATATGATAGTATGGTTATTTAATTTTAGTTATGCAAAATTTGAAATTCATTTCCTTGCTTTTACCAACCATATCTACAATTCTCAACATCCACATGTCACTAGTTACTACAGACTAGTTGCTATCACACTGAAAAACACAGAAACACAGCATAATACCTGAAAGTTCTACTTAAAAGCACTATACATACCCTTTACTACACATGGAAACTCTAAAATTGGAAATAAATTGGAATCTATTATACCTAGGGAGGGGACTCTGTCTACAGCACAACATGTATGTAGAAATGTCAACAGACACATTCTGCAGCATCATGGTAAAAACATCCTGAATCTCAGACGTCCTTTAGAAGGTATCATTAAATCTTTATAGGTGTTGGAGCATTTTCCTTTTAAAACACATTTTAGAAGCAGACCATATGAGCTGATTTGTTAGATCATATTACAAAATTTCCAGGCTTTTGCAAAGACTGACACATTTTACATCTTACATCTTTTTAAACAGTTGTTTATTATTTTACAGATAAAATGACAGCAAGATCCAGGAAAAAGATTACAGAAGTCATAAAGAATAGCAAATAGGAATTTACAGAATTGAAATACAAGTTTAGGTTGTCATCTATTGAAAGAGAATAGAAAGTAACTGAGGGCAAGAAAGTCAGTGAATATAATGATTTAAAGATGAGTTCTAGAATAAATTGAATGAAATTAGCTGAATGATGCTGGAAAATAATGAGCACAAAAGCTCCTTAGTAACTGGGGACAAAGTGAAATCCATCAGAATATCACAGCCAGACAGGATCCCCGCTAAAGTGTATCATGACCTTGAATAATACATAAACTATAAATTTTCCTGTGGCTAAGGATCAACTAAAAATGGATTTCCTCATATTCAATAAGCATCACATCATAAATTTAACAATGCAGCACACTGACAAAAAGCAGTTTATTTTCAAATAATGAAAGTACACATATTATATGACTATTATAGAAAGCAGACTCATAACTTTATCAACTCCATCCTTTAAGAGGTATATTTATACATGTACACTGGAAGCAGCTTCAGCTTCTTTAGAAAACATAAACATGCAACAATATAGAATAAAATTGTTAGAGTATATGCATGTGTGTGTGTGAGTGTGAGAATACATAGATGTGTGTTAATGACTTTGAGTATCAAGGACCATCTGGGTATATCAAGAAACAGAAAGGTTTCAGGAAAGGCGCAAAGCTACACAGAGAAACCCTGTCTTAAAAAAACAAAAAAAAAAAAAGAAAAGAAAAGAAAAGAAACAAAAAGGTGCATATATGTGGAAATATCATAAATACTATGCCTCTTTTATTACTGAAAATTTTGAAATAATTTACTTTTGAAATAGTAAAATATACAGAGCATATATTTTGATGGATACATAATAAGATTCTACCTGCACCCTTTAGAATTTTATTCAAGTATGACTCTTCTTTTGATATCATCTTTCTTTTGTGTGAATGTGTATGTATGTGTGTGGTGGACACATTTGCATGTGGATGTGCATGCCCATATATGCATATGTGGAGGCCAGAGATCAATGTTGAGTCTGTTCCTCAATTGCTCTCCATTTTACATTTTGAGACAGTTTTTCACTGAAACTAACTCAGTAATTCTCATGCTTCTCCACACCACCAGTGCTGGATTTTAGGCAGGCACATTCTACCATGCTCAGATTATCAAGTGGATAATGGGCATCTGAACTCGGATCTTCATGCTTGTCTAGCAAGCATATTACCCACTGTGCCATCACCATTATTTCTCAATGAAAGAATGGGATTTTTGCACTGTACACTTGAAGGTAGAGCAGCATTGGGGAGGACAGTCAAGAATAAGAGGAAAAGCAGCAGAAAAGAGGGGCCAAGCACAGATGGTATCCTTTCCTCAAGGCTGCACAAAGCACTGTCCTAATAAGACTCCACCCATTCTGCTTCTTAACTGTTCATCCCGATACCTGAGAACACAAGAAACAGAGAGGCACAGCTGAAAATATGAAATTAGGTAGATGGAAGATGATTGACTGATGACAGACAAATGCTAGCTATGTAGGATGATTGATATATGAAAGAAAGACAATAGACAGGCAAATAATAGAGAATGTGATAGTTCATTTTGGTTGTCAGTTTTACTAGATCTGCAATCATCTAATAGACAAGCTTCGGGGCACAATTGTGGGGGATGGTGCTCTTGATTAGATCAGTTGAAGTGAGAGGGACAAACCCTAAATGGGAGCACCGCCTCCCAGTGGCTATCTAGATGTAACAAGGCCCAAGGGAAAAGCTTGGCTTTTGTCTGCTTGTCTCCATGTCTGTCAAGTCCATCTGTACTGTTGCTGCAGCTGTCACTGCTGCTGCCACCACCACTGCTGTCATTCTCTGCTAAAACTCGAACCCAGCTTCTTAAGCCTGCCATCCTAAACTAAAGACTTGTAGCCTTCAGCATTCAGAGTCCATACCCTTGTGGACTGAGCAGCCACTATTGAATTACCCAGAATGTACAGCATAAGACAACCTAATAAACCACATTTTAATATGTATTCTTTCTATCTGTTCTCTCTTTACAAAGAACCCCAACACAGATAAATGCATAAATGGTGGATGATAAAAGATTTATAGGCAGATGATAGGTAGATAGATGGTACATAGTTAAGAGATGATAAATGACAGGAAGATAGATGCTAGAGTAGGGAAAATGATAATACTTGAAAAGTGTGGATTTGTGAGATAGAAGAGCATGAGCCGATTATCTGGCCATCAAAAAGGCATGTTTCTGTTTTTTTCAATTCAAAATTATCCCAAATTATATATATTGAACATATTACAAAGTAAGTCTTTTGTAAAATCTGTGAAAGAGAAAGAAAAAGATGACAGGAAGCATTAAGAGCAAGAGGTAAGAGTGGTAAGAAAAAACCAAGTCTACCATTAAGTGAGCAAAACATTTACTATTCAGACAATGTGCGATCTTCCGTGTGTTCAGGAAATTGAGACAGCAAGTATAATAAGGCCTATGTTATTGTGAGCATATTAATTATATGAAAAGTGCAGGAGTGGGCATTAACACATAAAAAGAAAATTCCATCACAGAGATTATCAAGAAGTTCACAGACATAATTACAGAGGACAATTCCAGTCTTAGCACAATGAAGTTTTCAGATGAGAAGAAAATTAGATCATAGCATATCATTATCCCCGGAGTGCTATATGAACTCCAATTCTTAAGTCTCAAGAAGTTCATAGGGGAAGAAATGCAAACTTCACAGTAGTCCTCAACTAGAATATGTGCATTAAGAAATGTATATGGCTGGGTTGGTTGTGAACTGGTTTCCTTCTCTCTCTCTCTCTCTCTCTCTCTCTCTCTCTCTCTCTCTCCCTCTGTATTATTTGTTAGTATTAATGTATATATTTGTTAGGGGTACATGTGTACATCCTTGGAGAGGCCAGCAATACATGCTGGTGTCTTTTCTCAATCACCCTTCACCTTGGAGACAGAGTATCTCACAGAAACTGAATATTGGTGATAAGTCTGACAGGCCACTGAGCTACAGAGGTTCCTCTGCCTCCGGCTGTCCTCCTGCTCCACCAATGCTACCATTACAAGCATATGCCACCACGCCTAGCGTTTTATGTGTGTTCTGCAGATCTGAACTCAGGTCCTCATGCTAGTATAGCAAGCACTTCACATAACCAGCGATCCCCCTGTAGTGGGTGGCTGTTTGTCCCACGCCCTGAAGTACCACCTTAATGAGGCAGCAGGCAGCTGCTAGTTACCTGCCCCTGGGGTGTGGCCTCCGGGGACCCTTAAGACCTGGGATGTACATATGCACTCTCTCTACCTCATGGATTTTGGATGCTGAGACAGACCAGGGCAGAGCTTGCCAGAGAACAGCTTGGACCCTTCCAGGATCCTGCTACATTCTCTTACTTTTGTCTTGTGAGTTAACCCCCAAATAAATTCCTTTGATCATTAAGCTGATTCCATGGATTGATAGCAATTTAATCACATTACTCCCCAGTCCTGTGAATTGGTTTTCTCTTAGCTCCTCCTCCCAGTACCTTTTAGTTTAATGGAAGCTGACCTAGTTAATTTTACTTATGTCTAGCCCACACTTTCATATTTTAGAAGTTATCAATATGGTGAGTAAAAGGAACTCGAAACATGTCAAAAAGCCTGATAGGAACCTGAGAAGTTGAGAGCTAAATGCTTGGAAAACAGTTATGTTCACAAGATATTTTTATTTACTTTCCCATCACTGTGGTGGTATTGTGTTCCCCAAAATATTGTGTACCCTAATAAACTTATCTGTGGTCAGAGAACAGAAAAGCCACTAGATACTTAGGCTAGAAAAATGTAGGCACTCACGCCTTTAATCCTAGCATTCCAGAGGCAGAAATCCATCTCGGATCTCTGTGAGTTCAAGGCCACATTGGAAACAGCCAGGCATGGTGACACACGCCTTTAATCCCAGGGAGTGAGGCTTTAATCCCAGGGAATGATGGTAGAAGGCAGAAAGATATATAAGGTGTGAGGACCAGGAACTAGAAGCATTTGGCCTGGTTAAGCATTTGGCTGGTTAAGCTTTTAGGCTTCTAGCAGCAGTTCAGCTGAGATTCATTCGGATATGAGGACTCAGAGGCTTCCAGTCTGAGGAAACAGGATCAGCTGAGGAACTGGCAAGGTGAGGTAGCTGTGGTTTGTTCTGCTTCTCTGATCTTCCAGCATTCACCCCAATACCTGGCTTCAGGTTTGTTTTTATTAATAAGAACTTTTAAGATTCCTGCTACACATCACAGCACTGTATCGGTGAGTATATGCTAGCCTGTGCTGATGTAACAAAATCATGCTATTCTTGCAATCTTACAAACTGAGAAAACCATCAGCATCTGGACCGAACTGGCATCTGGATGAAAGAGAAGAATCTAGCAAATACCGCACCAGCCTGGGCAGAGGACATGAGAGGCAAGAGAGAATTCAGAATAGGCATTTAGGTAAAGAATGACTGGGGACTAGGAGAGTAGCTGTGTGAACACTAACTGGGTCTTAAGTTCCAAGTGGTAAAAGAAACACTTTTAGTTATTGGAATGTCCTATACTAATCAGTCTAGAAATTCAAATCCTGCAGACCATATGGCCACACCAAGAACCATTACCAGAAAATGCAACCACAGGGAGCAGAGCACAGAGACCACTTGCACAAACAACAACAAAAAAAATTATAATGGATTAAAAACTTCCTAAGACTATGATTATTTTGAGTTAATTGTTGATGATGGTTATATGATGTCCCTTTCTCAATCTCAATCTCTATTAAATTTCCCATCATGGGTTAATGCTAGGAGCAGCCTGAATTGATTCAAGTAACTGGAAATATACACAAAATTAGTATTACACAACTTAAAAGAAATCGTTTTTCACATCCTGCAGAGTTCAATACTTCCTTTAAAACATGCTTACAGGGCTGGCAGATGCCTCAAGGTACAAACACTTGCCCTGTGCCCTGTGCCTTGAGTTCTACCCATGCTCTCCCC